>ML406330.1:0-24713 GCA_005239525.1 Nicotiana knightiana
TTTTCTGTTTCTTCTAACAGTTCTTCTGATTTTCTGAGTTTTAACACAGAAGCGATAACATATAGTTCAAGTTTTGACATAAAATCCTCTTTAATAGAGAACAGTAAAACCCCTTATAATAAGCTTTTTTCAGTAACTAGTTCTTGTTGTATAGATAATGAAGCTTTTGTTCAAAGTTTTTCAGTTACAATTTCTTGTTTTTAATTAGTCTACAGCAATCTCTACTTTTTCATTTTGCACAAGCCCTGCTGAAAGTTGGCCAGTTGGAGAAAGTGTAAAATTAAGGAATTTTAGTACAAGTATATCATAAGGTTTCTGCTAGCTTTACAACCAACAATGAAGAGGACATAGCAATTATTGTTATCTTGAAATCTAATTGGTACAATGTCATAGTAATGATCAAAGCTGAAAACACAGGAGGTGAAAGCCCGGCCGATGGATTAATATTAAAAAAATAATAAGAAGAAGAAACTGAAAATAGTATGATATCAATAATAACAGATTCAGTGTAATTCCACATAGTAGAATCTGTGAAGGGTAGTGTGTATGCAAACTTTATTCCTATCTTATAGAGGTAAAAAATTATTTCCGGTAGATCATTGACTCAAGGAAAACATAAGCACAATAATAATAAAAAATACAATAATATAGAAGCCATAAAAAAAGCAATAACAAACGTTAAATTAATTAATAAAATTACCAAAGCTAAATAAACAACCAGTAATGATAGAAATTTAAGAATAAGAGAATAGGATAAAACTAAGCTGACAGTACGGAAGAAAGAAATGGGAAAGGACTTGAGGTCGAGCAGAATTCAAGCGAGGAATAAAGCTAGCAAAGAAATTTACCCCACATGAGTCATGATTAGATGATTGTATATGGTTAAAATCGACCATATTTGATTTTATGGGTTCGGGTGTGTGCCTTGAAAATGATCCACTATCGAAGTAAGTTCGGGTTCGAAGAGCACGAAGATTAAGGAATCGAGATGGGGTTAAATCGACGCCTAAATAACAGAATTACGGTGTATCCGCAATCGACCACCAATCTCGGCGAGAATCTTGGAACTGGCAGGATCATTAACAGCTATTGATATCAATCATGTATTTTACTTCCGAATTAGAGTTCTACCTTATTTAGGATTCCTCTACTATATAAAAAGGAACCTTGTTCATTTGTAAGACATCATTATCTCATACGAATTATCACTTACGCAACTACTGAGAAATACAAAGTACTCTGCTCCTTAACCCGCTCTTAACTCTTTACTGTTCATATTGTTCTTATTATTCTTGTGGCACTTAACGATCGATCTCGACATTACTCCAAGTTGAGGTCGATAATTCACGAACTGCACTGGTTTGATCTATTACAATCATTTAATACCTTTATTTATTTAGCTATTTATCAATTGGCATTGAATTAGATCACGTATCCTTATAACCACATTACAAGTTTAATTGTTACTTGTATCTCGAGGTAAATAGTTTGGCGCCCACCGCAAGGCTAAGAATAATAGTGATTGTTCAGTGCTAATTCTGACATAACACACTATTTTACGCTTGTTTCTTGTCAAGAATTTTTGTTTTCAGGATAAATCATGTCAAACTGACAAAACACAGCTACACGTGGTGACAACAGTCTCGGACTCCACGGAGAGAACGAGAATGTTATCACTTCGGTAATCGAGGTGCCACAAGTTGACCTCGGAGGAGCGCCACCTGTCAACCCGGTCGATGTCAGTTCGCATGTTGCTTTGAATGCGGATTTAGGCGGGGACCCCGATAGAAGCATATGCAGAGAGGGTTGAACTGACGGTCGAGGTACTCAGGGCGGAGGGGATGAAGGTGTCAGTCTCCAAGTTATACTTGAAATGCTGCAAGCCCAACAGAACGCCATTACTCAGTTGCAAAATCAGCCCATGGCACCAAATAAGGTCGAACGAGAGGCTACTCGTCGTACCGGGCCAGTGCCTGAAAGGTCAGGTGACAATACTTCGACAACGGACCCTGTTATAATGAGAATTCTCGAGGAGCTTACTAAGAGAAGAATCGGGAGAGAAGAAAATCGATGCCAACGACAAGAAGGTAGAAACCTATAACTCTCGAGTTGATCAGATACCGGGGGCACCACTGATCTTGAAAGGAATGGACTCTAAAAAGTTTGTGCAAAAACTATTCCCCCCAAGTGCGGCTCCGAAGCCCATCCCAAAGAAGTTCAGGATGCCCGATATACCTAAATACAACGGGACCTTGGGCCCCAATGAGTACGTTACCTCTTATACGTGTGCCACAAAAGGAAATGATTTGGAAGACGATGAAATTGAGTCAGTATAGTTAAAGAAGTTCGTAGAAACCCTGTCGAAGGGAGCTATGATTTGGCATCACAACTTGCCGCTGAATTCTATCGATTCGTTCTCCATGTTAGCAGATTCATTTGTAAAAGCACACGCTGGAACAATAAAGGCTGCAACGAGAAAATCAGATCTTTTCAAAGTGAAGCAGAAGGATAACGAGATGCTAAGGGAGTTCGTATTTCGATTCCAAATGGAACATATGGAATTACCACCAGTTACCGACGATTGGGCTATGCAAGCTTTCACCCAGGGATTAAATGAGCGGAGTTCGATCGCATCGCACCAACTGAACCAGAATTTAATAGAGTACCCGGCTGTGACGTGGGCAGATGTTCACAACCGATATCAGTCGAAGATTAGAATCGACGATGACCAACTGAGAGCCCCCTCAGATTCAGTGCATCCAAACCGGTCGACAGGTAAAAATCAAAGAGATATTGACAGAGAATCGAGGCCGAATAAAGATCGGTATCATCCATATGTTTCAGATAGAAGGAATAACCATCCGAGACGCAATCCCGCTTGGAACGATCGAAGTGGTGACCGAGGTCAGAACTCTCGGGGACTCATGAGTAAAACTGGTTTCGATAAATATGTTGATCCCACAGAAGCACCCCGATTATTGGAGTACAGTTTTAGTGTCGATGCGTCGGGGATTGTATCGGCCATCAGAAGGATCAAATACACTAGGTGGCCCAAACCTATACAAACTGATCCTTCTCAAAGAAATCCAAATCTAATTTGTAAATATCATGGCACACATGGTCATAGGACCAAAGACTGCAGACTGTTAAGAGAGGGAGTAGCCCGGTTGTTCAATGAGGGTCATCTTCGAGAATTCCTTAGTGATTGAGCCAAAAATCACTTCAGGGAGAGAGACGCCAACATAAAGAACTAGCAAGAAGATCCTCAACATGTTATCCACATGATCGTCGATGGGGTCGACATCCCACAAGGCCCTATATTCAAACACACCAAAGTATCGATCACAAGAGAGAAATGAACTCGGGACTATGTTCTCAAAGGCACTCTAACGTTCGACGACGAAGAAACGGAAGGCCTCTCTCAGCCGCACAACGACGCCCTGGTATTTTCTATTTTTCTAAATAAAGTTCAAGTTAAACGTGTTCTCGTGGATCCAGGTAGTTCGGTGAACATAATCAAATCGAGGGTCATAGAGCAGCTCGTCTTGTTAGACCAGATTGTACCTGCATCTCGAGTCCTAAACGGCTTCAAAATGGCTAGTGAACAACGAAAGGGGATATAATCCTACCACTGAACGTGGCCGGGACCATCCAAGACACAAAATTTCATGTCATCGAAGGCAACATGAGATATAATGCACTGCTGGGAAGGCCATGGATCCACAACATGAGGGCAGTACCGTCGACCCCTCACCAAATAATGAAGTTCCCAACAGTGGATGTTGTGAAAACAGTTTATGGGGAACAGCACGCTGCAAAGAAAATGTTTGCGCTCGACTAGGTGATGCTGATACCAGTTCCTTCGACCTCAGAAAAGTCAAGCACCAAAGATAAGAAAGCGGCAAAATAGCAATGATTCCCTAGCCTTGACCGAATCAAATAAACGGGTAACCGAAGAAGAAGAAGGGGATTTTCTCACTCCTCGAACTTTCGTCGTTACCGAATAATCCGATGCAACCAAATCAACGGTCGATGAACTGGAACAGGTGATACTGATCGAGCATCTACCCGAACGAAAGGTATACCTAGGAACGGGGTTAACCCCCGAGCTCAGGAAAAAACTCATTCAATTTCTTGTTGATAAGATGGATTGCTTTGTATGGTCCCATTTAGACATGAAAGGAATCCCGCCCGAGGTAAAAACTCATCGGTTGAGTTTGGATCCCAAGTTCAGACCGATAAAGCAAAAAAGGAGGCCTCAGTCCGAGGCGAAGCACACTTTCATAAAGGAGGAGGTAACCAAACTTCTTAAAATAGGGTCCATTCGGGAAGTAAAATATCCAGAATGGTTAGCCAACATAGTCATAGTCTCAAAAAGGGGAACAAACTTAGAATGTGTGTAGATTATAAGGACCTGAATAAAGCATGTCCGAAAGACTCTTTTCCTTTGCCTAAAATCGATCGAATGATCGATGCCACGGCCGGCCACGAGATACTTACTTTTCTCGATGCCTATTCTGGATACAACCAAATCCAGATGGACCCAGTAGACCAGGAAAAAACTTTTTTTATCACCAAGTATGGAACTTACTGCTATAATGTAATGCCCTTCAGGCTAAAAAATACGGGAGCTACATATCAACGCCTAGTTAACAAGGTTTTCGAAGAACAGATAGGGAAATCAATGGAAGTTTACATTGACGATATGTTAGTTAAGTCCCTGCGCGCAGAGGACCATTTGACTCATTTATAGGAGACATTCGAAATCTTGAGGAAATACAGCATAAAGCTTAATCCCGAAAAGTGTGTTTTCGGTGTCGGCTCGGACAAATTCCTCGGCTTCATGGTGTCAAATCGAGGAATCAAGATCAACCCCGATAAGATTAAGGCCACCGAGGACATCACCGTCGTGGACAGCGTAAAAGTCGTTTAGAGGCTAACCGGATGGATAGCTGCCTTAGGTTGGTTCATTTTGAGGTCATTAGATCGGAGGCACAGGTTCTTTTCCTTGCTCAAAAAGAAAAATAATTTTAGATGGACCGCGGAATGTCAGCAAGCATTGGAAGAATTGAAACGATACCTATCGAGCCCATCTGTGCTCCATACCCCAAAAGCATATGAGAAACTATACCTATACTTGGCAGTGCCCGAGATATCGGTAAGTGGTGTATTAGTTCGAGAAGAACAATGTACGCAGTTTCCAGTTTACTACGTAAGTCGAACTTTAGGGGATGTCGAAACTAGGTATCCACACTTAGAGATATTGGCACTTGCATTAATAAGCGCATTTAGAAAATTAAAGCCATAATTTCAGTGTCACCCCATATGTGTAATCACCATATATCCCCTTCGATATGTTTTACACAAGCCTGATCTATCGGGCCAATTGGCCAAATGGGTCGTTGAACTTGGTGGGTATGATATCAAATATCAACCCCGAACAGCCATCAAGTCTCAAATTTTGGCATACTTCGTGGCTGATTTTTCACCAACCCTCGTACCCGAAGTGTAAAAGGAACTTCTACTTAAATCGGGTACGTCATCGGGGGTATGGAATCTCTTCATAGATGGAGCTTCGAATGTGAAGGGTTTGGGCTTGGCATTGTTTTAAAACCACCTATGGGCAATGCTATTAGACAATCAATTAAAACTGCCAAATTGACTAACAATGAGGCCGAGTATGAGGCTATGATTTCATGTCTCGAACTAGCTAACATCTTGGGAGCCGAAGTCATCGAAGCTAAATGTGACTCCCTATTTATAGTTAACCAGGTAAACGGAACCTTCAATGTTCGAGAGGACAGAATGCAAAGGTACTTAGATAAATTACATGTCACCTTGCACCGCTTCAAAGAGTGGACTCTACAACATGTACCTCAAGAAAAAAAATACTAAGGCCGATGCGCTTGCCAACTTAGGGTCATCAGTCGACGAAGACGAGATCAGCTCGGGGACTGTCGTCCAACTCTCGAGGTCTATAATCGAGGAAGGACATGCAAAAATTAACTCTACAATCTTAACCTGGGATTGGAGAAACAAGTACATCGAATACATGAAGAACGGGAAGTCACTATTGGATCCCAAAGAATCGAAGACCTTACGAACTAAAGCTGCTCGTTTCATATTAGACAAAGACGGAACGTTTTACAGAAGGACGTTCGATGGTCCACTAGCAGTATGCTTGGGACCGAGATATACTGACTATGTTTTGCGAGAAATCCATGAAGGCACTTGTGGAAACCATTCTGGCGCCGAGCCGCTAGTTTGAAAGGTCATCAGAGCAGGATACTATTGGGATAGCATGAAAAACGATTCTAAGGAGTTCGTTCGAATATGCGACAAATGTCAAAGGCATGCACTATTGATTCACCTGCCCGGTGAACAGCTTCATTCTGTCCTATCCTCATAGCCATTCCTAAAATGGATGTTGATACCCAATTTTTTCTCAAATTATTTTCAAACTTGTATATATACTTTCAAAGTCACTCCTTACAGTAACTGGTATTTTCTCACAGCTTTTCGTATTTTTATCAAATTATTTTACTATTTATTTAACACTTTATATTCCATATTATTCATAAATGATATAATTTCAAATCATTTTCTTGCTCAACATGTTATTTATATCCTATTTAATTCCCTTAGGATTTTTATATTTCACAAATTAGCCAATATTGGCATCATTAGTTAATTTCAGTAGTTTTTGCAATTATAGCACAAATGTGCATTTATACCATTTTAAAATCAATGAATGATCATTTATAATTTTTATATCTTAGTCAATCACCTTAATTTTATTTATTTGGTCTCAATTTATTTTTACACAATTATTAGCTATTTTTATTAATTAATTATCTTATTTAATTTAGTATTTAACATTTAGCCCATTTCTATTTAAATTATAACCAATTTTAAACCCAACCCACCTGATCCTTTAATACCTAACCAACCCAGCCCAAAAGTCGTTCATACCCGGCCCAACCCCACACCTGATCTGAACCGTTGATCAAATGAGATCAACGGTCTAGATCAATGTTACCATAATTAAACCTAATCACTACCCCCCGACCCCTCATTCTATCAACACTCACTCTCTCTCTATCTATCTCTGTTACTCTCTAGTTCTCTCTAGAAGCCTCCTTTGGCTTCTCTTCTCTGATGGAGTCTGGTCATCTTCTCCGTCTGGTTCTCTCACCAGAAACCATGGCTCCTCATCGTCTAATGACTATTTGTCCACTTTGCACCGGTCCAGTGATACTCTGAGGCTCTTAGGCAAACCTGGAGTGGTCCAAATCATCTCCCATGGTCCCATGCCACTTTTCGGCCTCCCCGGCCATTTGAGTAAAGATTACGACCTGTTCCGGCTTAGGCCGGTGCCGTCTTTAAGGTTCTTCCTACTTCTCTGGGTTCCACGAAACCCTAACCCTATGTCTTTCGATTTATTCCAGATCTACTTTAGATCTATAGAATTACAAAGCTTTTCTATGTTTTTCCCTGAAAACTTTCATCTTTAAACGATCTTTCAATTTTTAAACTAGGGTTTCACAAACCCCTTTCAAAAATCGATTTCTTTTACTTCTACTTTAATGTTATTCCATGCTTTTCTCTGTTAATACGTTTTGATTCAAAACTTCTTACTGAAAACCCCAATTTTTAGGGTTTCAATCCGTCTTGTTTGCTATGTTTAGCCAATTTGTATAGACTCTCTATGTGCTCTATGTTTTTTACTCTAATTCATGGTTAGGTTTCCTGAATCTCTACTATTCCTCTCGCTTAGGGTTTCTCTAAACTCTGGTGCTGATTATTGTTTAATGGGTCTAATTATTGATTTAATGGTTGTTTATCTAATACTCCTTACTGACTCTGTGTATCTCTTTGCATAGTTGTGATGTTTTCTTCGAATCTATGATTTTGTATGTTCTGTACTGATTTTTCGAATTGTTTCCCTTGATTGTGTGATACTTTCCTTGATTATGCCTGATTCCCTGTGATTTCAATTACAGTCGAGATTCCCTCGACTAATTTTCAGAATTAAACTCGTACTTTGCTTTGTGAATATGCTATCAGTGTTACTTTCCTTAATTATGTGTTATGAACCTAGTCTTTATTACACACTCTATGCTTTTACTACCCCCGTTATAGTAAGATCACTCTAGTTGATTCCTTTTCCTGATTTAACTCTGATTGGCCCGTTTGAACTTGACTCCCTAATTAAAGGGAGTCCGGGCCTTTAATTAACACTGATTGGTTATTATTTCCATAATTATGTTAGACCAATTATTCCTTACCTTATTTTCTTTACTCGTTTTCAGAACTATAAACACCCTACTCTTTTTAGCATAATACAACCAATAGATACATGAACACACACACAAACAACACTCATATTGCCCTGAACTCTCACTTGTTTTGCTGCATATTCTTTCTTGTTCCTCTGGCTACTCAGTCGGCTGAAAGCCAAGACTGAATAACTTATTGTTGCTTTATTGCTCTGCATACCACTGTCCTATTTCTCTACTTCTCTGTACCTTGTTGTTCTATTCTTACTCCTAACTGGTATGTCTCTAGTTTAAGTTTATAACATCCAACTCAACATGTTTCTCACGTCTATTTGTTTATGTGATTCCCATTTCCCTTTAATCTAACATGTCTATAGCTTTCCCTTATATGCTTCCATCATGAATCTACCTGATTCCCAACACTTTGAGCATGTACCCCCTAATACTTAGTTATTATGTAAATCCTAATCTTGGACCCAATATGTGGCTCTGTTTGACACCCCCTCAATCTAATGCTGCTAGATTCCTGGCATGAACATTCTGTGATAACTAGGCTGTGATTGTTTAAACCATATAGCACTAGCCTAAGGACTATTTGTGTGCAAGTCTGCTTCTAATATGTGACTTATTTGTCCCCCAGTCCCCCTATCCTTGCTTGTGTTTGCTTCCGAAACCATGTATGTTCTGGGTTGCTGACTGTCCTGTTTTCTTTCTTCTTCAAACCAGTTTTTCATAAAACAAACTCTCATGTTGTTCTCTGAAGCTATTTTCAAAACAGTTATTTCAAAAGCTATTTTTCAAACTCAACTCTTTTCTAAACTATAGGCACATCTCACTACTCTTAGTTCTAAGTTCAGCCCCCTTCGTGGGAGCACTGCCTTGGAGACCATTTAAGTACCCATTGAACTCTGATACACAAGGCTGGCATTCCACACTGCACTTACTCGTTCCTGGCTAGGGTACTTGGGTGTGAGCACTGCCTGGGGTCTTCTGAGATCCTTAGGAACTCTGACGCACCTGGGTTACAAAGGGCCATGGCATATGGCATGTTTGGATCTGGATACTTGGGCCTACTATTAGGCTCTCTATAGTAACTTCTTATTTTTATTTTTGTGTAATTCGTGCAAGGTTGGTCTATAATAATTAATTGTAAAAACAGTTAGGGGCTGGATAGTGAAATGGGCGGGGTTGTGCATGCTTAGTATAATTATGGGTAGAAACCATGTTATAGGATTTATTTTGTATATTTGCGCAATAGCTACCATGCTTAGGAATACTTGCCATGCATGCATTACAGAACATGTTTTAGTCCCGTTTATCTCAGCATCTTTGCCATACTCATGCCTCACTTAGAAATCCTATTCGTAGTTAAATAACTATAAAATGGTTGTTATAATGTTACTGTCTCTGCATCTTCACGATCACCATGTCTAGAAATCCTATTTTAGGTTAAAAAAATTATTCGTCAATATTTGCACTAGAGATCATGTTACCCTAGGAATTCATTCTCAACATGCTCATACTACCTATGCCAAACTCATGTGCTAAGGACATACTGCTATTTGCATTAGAAATCATGTGCTAGGTTCAACAACTTAACTACGCTTCTGTATTTCCTGTTTAGAGTCAAAAAGATGTGTTAATAAGTAAATTCCGCCCTAAAATAATAATAGATTTTGATTTTTGAAAACGTTTGTGCATTTAGAAAAGCATATGTAGGTTTGCATCATTCTACACCCTGTATGCATTAGATATCCTGTTTTGTAGGACACTGCATTCATATTAGTTTAAATACTCACTCCTTTACCACGATTAAGTCTAAACAAGATAGTTGGAGTTTGTTAAACCCGCCTAGGCAAGCCTTAGGCATTAAGTTTATTAAAACTGGAAAAACTGTCTCTTTGTATTGTTTGGCTAATTACAGATCAGAATTCATAGTCTAGAACTGGTAAAAAGATTTCTTCTGAAACTCAGTAATCAGACTACCCCATTACTGTATTCTCATTTAGACATCCTGCCTTAGGTTCTGAAATTCAAAGATCTCTTTGTGTTTGAGTCGTGCTAGTTATGTGTATTAATTTGCGGAGGGATTCATGAGCCTCATATCTGCTCCTGTGTGTCCCTATACTTGCAGCCCTAAATGTTTTATTTGTCGCTTAGAATTGGTCCTTTAAACCTAGGAGTTCTGCCTAGTACCTACCTTTTAGGATACTAGTCCNTAGGATATTTTCTCAAAGGTTTACTTCTAATTTATTTTAAACTTTCAATAAAACTCCAATACTTGTTTGAAATCCCCTCTTATATGAGCCTTTCTTGTTATTTGCTTATTGTCTGAATTCACGAAACCATTTGGCCGGGACCCCAATTTGTGGATCCTGAGGGGTGCCTAACACCTTCCCCTTGGGATAACTTCAAGCCCTTACCCAATCTCTGGTAATGCAAACTAGTTCATGAGTTAACTACTCAAGGTGACCTAACGCACCATAAAAATCGTTAGGTGGCGACTCTTCCTTTAACTTATTCCTTCCAAAGGAGTTTGTTTGAAATGTCCTGAACCTGATCTCCGCGAGGAAAGAATGAGGGCGCGATAGCATGGCGACTCTGCTGGGGATTATAGGCTTTTACCATTTCAAATTGTTTCATGAATTTATGCCTTTATTTTAAATACTTGCACCCTTTCCTATTCCCTTTGCATGAAATTAATTGTTTACTTCGAGTATTTATTTTTTTTCAAAAAACTGACATGTCTCTTTGTTTCCTTTTTGTAACTACTTTAAATCATTATTACTGTTTTTACCGCTTTCTTTAATGTGCAAATACGTGACAACTTGTTTTAAATACTTATTGCATAAATCATGCTCAACATTCATACTCCACTGGTGCCAAACAAAATCCTATAGCAAAGCTTGATGAGTGGTTGTGCCCTTGCTATATTATCACCCCCTAAATTCGGAAAGGCTTATTAGCGGTAAAACTAGTCGATCAGCGGTGCCATCGACGATTCCGTGCCTTTCCCCTTTGAGTTGTCCACTCAAAGGTACCAGTCTAAAACCAAATAGAAACCTTACTCTGTCGAACTGTTGCATGCATCATGGTCAAACCTAGTCAAAGCTAAAGTGTTGTCTGCACGATAGCTTTTAAGATAGCCTTATCCAAAAGTCCACCAGGTTTCCCTAAACCCAAACGGACTCCCTCACGTTCTATGCATTTATTTGGAGAACTAAATGTTTCTTGCTAATTATTGACGTTAAATAGTCGAGTCCGGTGGGGGTAAGGTCCTAAACTATTTGTTTTGCAGAAAAAAATGAGGCATGAAGTACCCAGATTCGGCATGGTCTCCAACATTCACCCAAAATTGCTGAGTTGGTGGGAGGATTTACACTCTAGCGACAAAGCTATCGTCAGGAAACATTTGGGTAATCTACTATCACTTTTGGAAATCCAGCCTAACAAAATGATAGTAGAGGCTGCTACCCTATTCTAGGATCGCGAAAGGTCTGTGTTCCGCTTTGGAAGCATCGAAATGGCACCGTTGATAGAAGGGATATGAGGGTTGGCTAACCTAGTATGGGAAACACCGGGGTTGTTGATGCCTGAGAACCGCACAGGCAGAAGTTTCCTCAAAATGATGGGTCTGAAAAAAGACGTGGAGTTGGTATGTCTGGAGGATTCGTACATTCCTTTTGATTACATGTACGAACGGTATGGCTACAGCAAATCATACCGCACCTACCATGACGAGTTTGCTATCACCTCTCTGGGACACGTCCATCGCTGAGTGTTCGTGTTTATGGTCTGCTTTTTGGGATTGATCGTGTTCCCGATGAAGAAAGAAAGGATCCATACCAGGTTAGCCATGGTAACTAATACCGTAATGGAAGGGTTAAATGGGTAATATTTCAGCATTGTGCCCATGATCGTTGCAGATATGTACCGGGCTTCAGAAAAATGTCAACAAGGAGCAAAACATTTCGAAGGTTGCAATCTGTTACTCCAACTCTGCTTGTAGAACATCTCCAAAAAGGGGAATATCGATAGGACATCCACCGCCGAATGTGGGATGACCACATCGCTTTCCATCACCCAAAGCGTATGAACTATATCCCTGACATGTTCGCTCAAACTGAGGACGCCAAAGGATGGGTCGAGCTCTTTGATAACCTGACTGAAGAACGGGTTCGGTGGATGTTTGAATGGTTTCCAATGGATGAGTTCATCAAACGATCCTGAGACGCTTCATTTCTGGTATTGATTGGTCTCAGAGGGACCTACCCTTACGTCCCTCTTCGAGTTATGAGGCAGGCAGGAAGGAAACAAGTCATCCCTAGGGTCGAGAAGATGAGCCATCTCCGAGCCAACTTTCAAAACAATGACAGTCCTCACAGGTGCCAAGCTCAGCATCTATGGAACTACAAGGTTATACTCGAGAAAGATACCATCGATCCAGACAGGTATCACGCCAGTTATACCCCTTTCTATCCGGGTTGGTTAGAAAAAGATCTAGGTGGTCAGAGCAAGCCAGGGTACGTCCGAGGTCACATGGTTGTAGACGAAAGGGATGAAGCACAAGTCAAGTTCAACCAGTTGCGTAAAAGGATCCGGGAGAATGAGGATGATCACCACAAGATACATGAGTCCAACAAAAGACTGATCGAGGAATGGAAGGACATGGCTATTAGCGTCAACAAAAGGCTGGGATATTTGGAACGAGGTATAATCGATTTAGAAGAAAAGTTCATTAAAAGGGTTGAAGATTGTCAAAAGGATGAGGGAGCTGCAGGGGGATATTTAGCCAGAACTTATCTGCTGCTGGGACTTCGCGAGCTGGGAAAGCTGTTAGAAGAAAGCAGGAATACCGAATCCGGGGAAGGTCCTTCTGGGACCAAGTAGATAAGGATGTCTTTATTTTTCAACAATGTAATAAGGCCAATGGCCATTAGTGATTTTTTTCGTCTGTCGTTTTAGGATTCGTCTATTTTCTTATCAATAAAATGAGGCATTTAGCATTTTAGGTTCTCCAAATTAATTTGTCGCTAGGCCTACCTCGGGCACAAAGCGGTCCCCAACTTAGGACACGCTTTCATTTTCGCATCATGTGTTTAAATACTGCAATACTATTTTCATAATCCTCACTGACTTGGTTACCTTTTGTTTATATTTTTTTTTTACTCCCCTCCCCAAAGGTTAGTTCGTACATTCTGGCATCATCAGCCTATCGCACCAAATCCAAGGGCCCTCCACCTACTCCTCCCCCTACTCCTCCTAAGGACAAAAACAAAGGCAAAAGTAAGATGGAAGAGTCCAGCGGCATCAGAAAGGAGAATGCGATTGAAAGGGAAGAGGCCGCTGATGGCTGAGGTATTCAGTTCTTGCATGAGAACATGTCACCGCTTGAACAAAAATTGCTGAAGTTTCAGGAAGAACTAGATCAGGTCCGGAATCTAGCCAGCTTATCATTTTCCCTCAACGTCCCTGACGTCAACCTTCCAAATGCTCAAAACCCCACACCTCCACAAAATATCCCAAGACAGAAAAACCATCACACCACTCCCCCAAAGAACCAAACCCTCCCGACACAGTACAATGCTTGCCACACCTCAAATAACACCCCACTGCTCATCCCAGAACCTAAAAACCCCCACAAAAGACCATTTCCAAACCTATAACAATCCCATCTATGTGGAAACCATGACCCGTTCCACTCCTCCTATCCCACAGGCGTCCGAGTCTGACGAAAAGGATTTACTTATCAGGAACCTGGCCGAAGAGCTTAAGAAACTGACCAGCCGAGTTCAGGGTGTTGAAGGGACCAAAGGAATCGAAGGGTTGAACTATGAAGACCTTTGTATCCAACCTGATATCGAACTGCCCGAGGGGTACAAACCTCCAAATTTCGAAATGTTTGATGGTACTGGTGATCCGAGAGTCCATCTGAGGACCTATTGTGACAAATTGGTCGGTGTGGGAAAGGATGAAAGAATCCGCATGAAGCTGTTCATGAGGAGTTTGAAGGGAGATGCACTATCTTGGTACATCAGCGAAGACCCCATGAAATGGTCAAACTGGGTAGGCATGGCGTCTGATTTCATGGACAGGTTTAGGTTCAAAACAGAGAACGCACCAGATGTGTTTTACATTTAGAATTTGAAGAAGAAGCCTACAGAAATGTTTCACGAGTATGCTACTCGCTGGAGGTCCGAAGCCGCTAAAGTTAGACATGCTCTAGAAGAAGAACTGATGAACAAGTTCTTTGTCCGAGCTCAGGACCCGCAGTATTATGAACGGTTAATGATGGCTGAGGGCCGCAAGTTTTTTGACATCATCAAATTTGGAGAGCCGATTATAGAAGGTATTAAAAGCGGTATGGTCACAAATTTTGAAGCCTTGCAAGACACTAACAAGGCTTTACAGTCCGATGGTGTGTTGAAGAAGAGAGATGTGGGAGCCGTAATGGTTTCACAAAGAACCAAGTCCCCACTCAAGTACCAAACCTATCTGACACCTCCAATCACATATCATCCCTCACCAAATTACCTAGCTCCACCACCAAATTACCAAGCTCCACCACCAAATTACCAAACTCCACCACTTTCCTACCAAGCTCCACCATCCACATATCAACCTGCTTCGCCCAAATATCCACAACCTGCCCCTGTCTACCACACTTATAATTCCCAGCCATCTCATTACCAATCCCCTCCTGCACGCCAAAACTTCCCTAGACCTCATCCCAATTTTGATCGTCGTCCTCCAAAACAATATACCGCCATAGCCGAGCCCATTGACCAGCTATATGAAAAACTCAATGCCGCTGGTTATGTTACACATATCCCTGCTGCCACCCCTGAGAATCCCTCTCAGTGGGTTAACCCAAAAAAATCCTGTGCATACCATTCCGGCATGAAAGGGCACACCATCAACGAATGCCGCTCTCTAAAGGACAAAATACAGGCTCTTATTGGAAACAAGATTATTGTGGAAAAAGACGCTGCTCCAAACGTTCGCGACAATCCTCTGCCAGACCATAAGGATAGAGGCGTCCATATGATTGAAATAGAAGATGATTGGGACCCCGAGGGGTCAATCGGATTGATCGCAGAAGGCGATGACCCAAAGAAATTCGCAGTCACTCTCAAACCGATCATAGTCTAGATTCAGCCATCTGAGGCCTCTGAGGTAAATATGTCTATGCCATTCGAGTTTGAAGCAGTGCCACCGACAAAGTCACCAGTACCAATTGAAGTTGAGTTTGTATCTCCAGCAATTACACCAGCTTCGTTCGAGGTCGCAAACTTGCACCCCGAACACACATTCTGTTTGAAATAAAGATGGCTGCACCAATTCCGGTGGAGATGTCAACTACGCCACCCTTCTATTCAAATGTTATTACTTGGGACTATGCAGCCGAGGTGAGAAGGAAAAACAAGGCAAGGTCTGAGGAAGCTGTCCCAGCATAGGTTATGACGATAGCTGGTTGGGTTTACACCCCTGAGTATCTGGCCGAGTCGAGCAAACAGGCCGCCAACCGACATCCCCTTATTGAAACATGTCCTGATGACCTTTGGAGAAAGATACAGGCGAAGGAGTATTCAGTCATCGACCACCTGAACAAGACACCGGCACAAATATCCATCCTCTCTCTGCTGCATAATTTCGAAACACACAGGAATGCTTTGTTGAAAGTGTTGAGTGAAGCATATGTGCCAAACAATATCACTAGTAGGGAAATGGCCAATATGGTAGGCCAGGTACTGGAGAGTCATAAAATCACTTTTCATGAGGATGAGCTACCACCTGAAGGATTGGGGCACAACAAAGCGTTGCACATCACCGTGCAGTGCGAGGATCATTTCATCACAAGAATCTTGATCGACGAAGGTTCCAATCTTAACATCTGTCCGCTGATAACACTCAAGAAATTGGGCAGAGGGATACATGAGATAAAATATGGGGTGATAAATGTGAAAGATTTTGACGGTTCTCAGAGGTCCACCATGGGGGAGATCAGTCTATGTCTACATATGGGACCGACTTGGTTCGAAGTGAATTTCCAGGTGATGTATGTTCCGGCATCCTACAACCTGTTGTTGGGACGACCCTGGATTCATGCTGTTGGGGCTGTGGAATCAACACTACATCAGGCGGTAAAATTCGAATTGAACCACCAAGAGGAGATTATTCATGGCGACGGTAGCAACCCCATTTATGGCTGTCAAACTATTCCGATGATTGACGAGAAAAGGAAGATAGGCGGAGGAACTTACCACCATATTGAACGGGTCAATGCCATCGACAAGGAAAAATGGTGAGATAACAAGATCGAGAGCATCTTGAACTGGGGAGGATACGAGCCAGGCAAAGGGCTCGGTAAAAACCTCCAAGGGTTCATGAAGCCTATAAAGCTCAAGAAGCATGGTACCACTTACGGTCTGGGGTATGAGTACACCTGGCTGGAATTCAACGACTGGTCGCCACCTTGGTGTAGTCCCTATTACCCTTTGGAACAGCCGATACCTCATCTTGAGCAGACTTTCAAGCAAGCCGACGCTGTCTACGGTTCAGATGAAGAAGAAGCACTTGCAGCAATGAGGAGCTTGTTTCTGCAGAATGATGATATGGATTGCTGTGTTATCCTCGAGGGGGAGGGGGAGGAAGGCCCTTCCATACAGACTGTGATCAAGGGGGCATATCTCAAGAACTGGTCTATCAAGACAACCAAAGCCCGACGAGCCTCGGGGTAGCAAGGCTAAAACAAGCATTATTTACTGTTTTATTTACTAAATGATTTTCCTGCATTTGTTTTTAATTTCTACAATAAAGATCTTCAATTTTCGAGACAGTTATTCAATCTATCAAAGCATCTTCTAAATTTCTCTTATGAAATCCGATATTTATTGCTATTGTTTTCCCTCATTGCTTTATTTATACAACATTACTATTACTTGTCTTGATGAACCGATGAATGTGACATGCACTGAGACAACGCAACAAACGGACATTGATTCAGATGAAGACGACGAGATTGTCAAGGAAGTTGAGAACTTTGAGAACAGACCTAAGTCCAGCCTGGATGAGACCGAAGTTATCAACCTAGAGATTCAGAAAATGTCAAGGAAACTCGTATCAGCACTCATTTGTCACCATCAGAGAAGAAAGAATACACAGAGTTTCTAAGAGAGTATGAGAATGTGTTTGCATGGTCGTATGATGACATGAATGGTCTAAGTATGTCTATTGTGGCTCACAAACTGCCAACCAATCCAACATGTCCGCCAGTGAAACAAAAGCTCAGAAAGTTCAAACCCGACATGGGTTTAAAATCAAAGAAAAGGTTACCAAGCAGATCAACGCCAAAGTTCTTCGGGTAATGGAGTATCCAACATGGTTAGCTAACATTGTACCTATGCCGAAGAAGGACGGGAAGGTCAGAGTCTGTGTCAAATACCGGGATCTCAACCGGGCTAGTCCGAAAGACGACTTCCTGTTGCCAAACATACACATTCTAATTGACAACTGCGCCAAGCATGAATTGCAGTCCTTTGTGGATTGCTTCGCTGGTTATCACCAGATTTGGATGGATGAGGAAGATGTTGAGAAAACGGCGTTCATTACACCGTGGGGAGTGTATTGTTACAAGATGATGCCATTTGGTCTAAAGAATGCAGGGGCCACTTACATGAGGGCCATGACCACCATATTCCATGACATGATTCAAAAAGAGATCGAGGTGTACGTAGATGACATCATTATCAAATCAAAGAAAGTTGCTGTTCACATGGAGAATTTGGGGAAATTCTTCAATCGGTTGCAAAAATACAATCTGAAACTAAACCCTGCAAAGTGTGCATTCGAGGTTCCTGCTGGGAAGTTGTTGGGGTTTATTGTAAGCCTCTGGGGAATAGAGTTGGATCCGTCCAAGGTCAAAGCCATTCAAGAGTTTCCACCACCAAGGAACAAGAAACATGTGATGAGCTTCTTGGGGAGGCTTAATTACATCAGCCGGTTTATAGCACAGTCTACAGTTATCTGTGAGCCGATCTTCAAGATGCTGAAGAAGGACGTCGCAACTAAGTGGACCAAGGATTGTCAAAGGGCTTTCGACAGAATCAAGGAGTACCTATCAACACCTCCGATTCGGGTACCACCTGAGTCAGGTAGACCTCTGTTACTCTACCTTACAGTGCTAGATGGAGATTTCGGTTGCGTTCTTGGGCAACATGATGAAACGGGAAGGAAAGAACAAGCTATTTATTACCTCAGCAAGAAGTTCACTCCGTATGAGGCTCGATATTCTTTATTGGAACGCACTTGTTTTGCTTTGACCCGGGTCGCACAGAAGCTGAGGCACTACTTCTGTGCCTACACAACATATCTCATATCAAGGATGGATCCATTGAAGTATATCTTTAAGAAGCCCATGCCCACTGGCAAGCTAGCCAAGTGGCAGATCCTGCTGAGTGAATTCGACATTGTTTACATGACTCAGAAGTCAGTTAAAGGACAAGCTCTGGCAGACCATCTTGCTGAGAATCCCGTAGACGGAGAATAAAAACCCCTGAAAACGTATTTTCCTGATGAAGAGGTATCATTCGTAGGAGAAGACATTGCAGAATCCTACGACGGTTGGAGCATATTCTTTGATGGAGCAGCAAACTTCAAAGGAGTCAGTTCTGGAGCAGTACTAGTATTAGAATCCGGTCAGCATTATCCGGTATCCGCCAAACTTAGGTTCCCTTGCACCAACAATATGGCCAAATACGAACCCTGCATCTTGGGACTCAACATGGCCATTGACATGAACGTCCAGGAGCTGTTAGTGATTGGTGATTCAGACTTATTGGTACATCAGGTTCAGGGAGAATGGGCAACCAAGAATTCCAAGATCTTACCCTATTTGCATCACGTTCAGGAGTTGAGAAAGAGGTTCACAAAGATAGAGTTCCGGCATGTCCCCAGAATCCAGAACGAGTTCGCCGATGCTTTGGCTACTTTGTTATCTATGATTCAGCATCCAGACAAGAACTTCATTGATCCTATTCCGGTGAAAATCCAATTTCAGCCAGCTTACTGTGCCCATGTCGAAGAAGAAGCAGATGGAAATCCTTGGTTCCATGATATCAAGGAATACTTGGCAAAAGGAGAATATCCGGAGCTTGAAAATTCCACTCAGAAACGCACGCTATGAAGGTTGTCTAACAATTTCTTTCACAGCGGAAGAATCCTGTATAGGAGGACTCCCGATTTGGTTTTGCTAAGGTGCGTCGACGCAGAAGAGGCATCGAAATTATTGAAGGAAGTTCATGCCGGGACCTGTGGCCCACATATGAATGGTTTCGTTTTAGCAAAGAAGATACTCCGAGCTGGTTACTTTTGGATGACTATGGAAACGGACTGCATCAAGTATGTCCGGAAATGTCACAGTTGTCAGATACATGGAGATATGATAAAGGTACCTCCCAGTGAGCTTAATGCAACAAGTTCACCTTGGCCGTTCGTCGCCTGGGGCATGGACGTCATTGGACCAATCGAGCCTGCCGCCTCTAACGGACACAGGTTTATTCTGGTCGCCATTGATTACTTTACTAAATGGGTCGAAGTAGCCTCCTACAAAGTAGTTACCAAGAAAGTTGTGGCCGATTTCGTCCGCGACCGCCTTATTTGTCGATTCTGAGTTCCAGAGTCAATCATCACCGATAATGGTTCTAATCTCAACAGTGACTTGATGAAAGCCATGTGTGAAACCTTCAAGATCAAACACAAGAATTCCACAGCTTACAGACCTCAGATGAATGGAGCTGTTGAGGCTACTAACAAAAACATCAAGAAGATACTAAGAAAGATGATAGAAAGGCACAAACAGTGGCACGATAAGTTATCATTTGCCTTATTAGGATATCGCACCACGGTTCGCACCTCGACAGAGGCAACTCTCTATATAATAGTTTATGGTACTGAGGCTGTAATTCCTGCTGAAGTGGAGATCCCATCTCTGAGAATTATACAAGAAGCTGAGCTCAACGACGCAGAGTGGGTAAAGAGCCGTTATGAGCAGCTAGCCCTCATAGACGGAAAAATAATGAATGCGGTTTGTCATGGTCAGCTATATCGGAACAGAATAGCCAGAGCCATCAACAAGAAAGTCAAGACGAGATGATTCACACCAGGGCAGCTGGTTTTAAAGAAAATCATTTCGCATCAAGATGAAGCTAAGGGGAAGTTCTCTCCCAACTGGCAAGGCCCGTACATGGTTCACAGAATGCTGACAGGAGGAGCACTCATACTTGCAGAAATGGATGGAGAAGTTTGTTCAAAACCAATCAATTCAGATGCATTCAAGCGCTACTATTTGTAATCTTCATGTTTTCTCAATGATGTAAATTGAACTACGCCTGACCTGATTCCCGTTTAAGAGGGGATACGTAGGCAGCCCTATGGGTTAGGTCACATTTCAATAAATCTTTTTTCATCTTCCCCTATAATTAGAAACTGTGGCAGAATTTTGAGGAGGACCCTCAAAATTTCTGAAGCAAGCAGCAGGCCAGAAGCATTCACCCAACCAACTGGGGAAGAATTTTGAGGAGGAACCTCAAAATTCCGAAGTAAGTTCAGCCAGCCACGGCACGAGCAGCAGTCAGAGGCATCCACCCAGCAAACTGGGGCAGAATTTTGAGGAGGAACCTCAAAATTCCGAAGTAAGTTCAGCCAGCCACGGCACGAGCAGCAGTCAGAGGCATCCACCCAGCAAACTGGGGCAGAATTTTGAGGAGGACCCTCAAAACTCCACAGCAGGAGGGGTCGCAATGTCTCGAACTGTGTCATGTCGTTGGTTCATCTAAAAATATTTTAGATTATATATTATACTTTTACAAAATCATACATATTTAGCGAAACGGCTTGTTTAGCGAGCGCTACCCCAATGATGCGAACAATATCATCATATTAAGCCAACGAGCCAAGTAGAGCCAACGAGAATGTAAACTAAACTTCCCCTTACAAAACTCACGATCTTTCTTTGGATGCAGGCACAAAATTGAAAAAGCCCCAAAACATATTATCCGCTCAAAGGACAGACACCGTTCCTCAAACTTGTCATGCCAACACCTATTACCAGCACGAACGATGCTTCATTATCACAATGCTCTACCGCAATTTAACGCCAGCTAAGAATTTTTGTTGTCCTTCCTTAAATTTCGCATAAGGCTGCCATTCTGCCTTTCGAGACTAAACGATGTCTCCATCTGCATTCGCATCTTGCATAAGGCTACCATTCTGCCTTCCGAGACAAAACGTTGTCTCCATTTCCATCTGCATTCTTATCTTGCATAAGGCTACCATTCTGCCTTCCGAGACAAAACGTTGTCTCCATCTCCATCTCCATCCGCATCTTGCATAAGGATACCATTATGCCTTCCGAGACAAAAAACTGTCTCCATCTGCATTTTTATTTCCCGCATTGCATAAGACTATCATTCTGCCTTTAGAGGTTAAGCTCTACCTCCATCTGCATTTTTATTTCCTGCATAAGGCTACCATTCTGCCTTCCGAGACTAAGCACTCTCTCCATATGCATTTTTATTTCCTGCATAAGGCTACCATTCTTCCTTCCAGGGGCTAAAAGCTGTCACACCTCCTTTTTCCATTACCCCCCTCGGATTAATGAAGGGAAAATAAGGGAGTTTTTCCACTTTAAGTGACATTATTCGGATTTGGGATTTATTTATTTATTTCAGAGTCGCCACCCGATTTTTGACGATGTTCCGGGACACCGTGTTATTTAAAAATCCCAAGCCGAGGAAATTTTGACTCTGTTTTAATTTGTCTGCGACCAGAAATCTGAGTAAGGAATTCTGTTAACCCGGGAGAAGGTGTTAGGCATTCTGGAGTTCCGTGGTTCTAGCACGGTCGCTTAACTATTAATATTTGGCCTAATTATCTGATTATTTATATGTTTTAAACCTATTGTGCTTTTAGCCTTTTTCATTTTTTGGCCGTTTTTATGGATTTATCTTGAAACAAGTCACGATGGCGTTCACTTGTTTGTTTTTGGACACATTATAACTGCACCACATAAAATGCACCCGCAATTACAACATGTGATTTTTATTATAATTTGAATTTGAAGACGGGGACATGAGTTGTTCGCAACCGAGTGTAGATTACGTAGTCAAGACTATGGTCGTAATGGTTTTATAATGCCTAATTGAGGCGATGTTTGTTTAATTCTTTATGTTTTCCACTTGAGCGTTTTAAAATCAATTAGGACGTTTATGGATTTATCTTGGATAAGTTACGATGGCGTACACTTGTTTGTTTTTGGACACATCGCAAACACGTTACATGAAATACACCTGTGAGTGCTATGTGCAATTTTATTTATTGTTTGGAGTTGAGGGTCGGGGGCACGAGTTGCCACACCCGAATGTAGTTTAGGGTAATTTTGAGGTAATATTTGATTGTCTACTAAATTTCACACTAACAAAAGTATTCTTCAACCTATAGTATGTGTAGAAGATTGTTTTAAGCCTAAATTCACTTAGTCTAAAAGGCAAACATTTGGGCCATGGCCGCATTTTAGCCCAATTCAACCATTTAACCCTTTGGCCAATCCTAATTGTGGCTAGTTATAAAATAAATAAAACTATATAATTCTATAAAGGAAACATGCCAACACATGGAGTTTTACAAGAGATTCAACAAATTACTAAGTTACAAGTTATACATTTTTAAAAAAAAGGTCAAGTGCACATTTTTAGCTATAGTAGAATATTGAATTAATGATTTTTCATCAACTTCAGGTAGCCTAGATACATGCCTTCATAAGTATTGAGTATTGTTTGATAGCGTTTATACATTTATTGTTGCGAATTCAGAAAGTTTGAAAGATATGAGATGAATCAAAAACGTTTTGGATCACACATTCCTGTTTTGTATATTTTTCGAAAGTCATGGAATCTAGAACGATTATTTTTCAGAACCATAGTAAGTGTTTACAAGGAGACTAATCTGAATACAAACTCATGTGAAATGCCTTTAAATAGAAAAATCTATATTTCTATGTTTCGAATTTCAGCAGGGGTGAATTAAACAATTTTAAGATAGATCACAGGGGGATTTGAGGAAAAGAGAACTGTATTGGGCCATTTTCAGTAAATTGGATCAGTTTTGAGAGAATTTCACATTAATAAGAAAACAGGGAAATAAAACTAAATGCTAATTTAGAATGTCCAGTCCATATTTACCAACCTTAAAATTTGTAGAGACAATTACTTGGCTATTTACTATGAAATATAATTTCCCAAAAAAAAAACAAATGAATAATGCTAAAAAAAAGAATGAAACATCAGTTGTTACTCCTGTGCGAGCTAGCAGTACTTCGAAACTTTGAAAAAAAAATATGCATTTCATCACTGATTTTAAACCCAAATAGCATGAATTCCTATGTACACTCCAAGGAATGAATTTGACCATTATAAGGGTCAAATTTGATTCCTTTAGTGTTTTTTGACAATACATCTAAGCATATGTGGCCTAAGACCAATATTTAAACACTTTTATGGGGTGAATCTGACCATGAAAAAGGTCAGACTTTTAATCCCACCATGCCAACATTAACCTAAGTTTAGATCTCCATGGACACTTACTTACTGAGTCTCTTTAATGACCAAGAGGACACAAATAAGAGCATCTTAACTATAAGTCCAAAAATTGCTATTTGGACAGTAGTACCAATAGGCTTTTAAGCATTCGCAGGATGAGTCATACCATAAAGGGGGTTTGACTCAACCTTGATGATGTTCTTACACCATTTTTGACAGAGTAGGTTCTTGCCTTTTATGGACTGAATCTAACCATAGAAAGGGGTCAGATTCAACTCCATAAAGGTCCTATTCATCTCATAATTGTTCTGTGATTTTGATTTTTTGGCATTTTTGAGAGGGTGAATCTAACCATTTGAAGGGTTCAGATTCCCTACTCTAAAGCCCCTGTTGATTACCCATTTTTGTACCCTTAAAGGGTGATAAGCTACTGTTTAAGCACCTAATATGGGGTGAATTTGACCATTATAGAGGGTCAAATTCATCTACCCTAGTGTTGTTTCATAATAATATCTAGATTTCTAAGGCCTGAACCAAACCAATATTTAAGCATCCTTATAGGATGAACTTAACCATTAGAGGTTAAGTTCATTACCCTTTGATGCTGTTTTCCAACAACCCCTCGATTACACAATCATATAAAGACAGTTTTAAATTGAAGCAGACTTATATGAAGCTCAGAGATTAGAAACTAAACAAACAGAATGTAATACTCTATATACATGCCTCACATCTTTGTCACATAAGTTTATACATGAATAGGTTTAAGCAAATAAAAATACAGATTCATGGAGGAAAGACAGTGGATTTCAGATCTTTATATTTCATAAAACAAACT
>ML406331.1:0-21282 GCA_005239525.1 Nicotiana knightiana
TATCTAATATATAAAATATATATACATGTAATGTCGGGTTGGTTTGGTTTCGGTTTGACTTTTGTTAGTTAATACCAAACCAACCCTATTATGGTCGGGTTTTATTTTTCAATACCAAACCAAGTCAAACCAAACCACTAGTCGGGTTTTTTTTTCGGGTTGACTCGGGTTGTCGGGTTGGTGCGGGTTATCGGTTTGGTTTGTACACCCCTAATGTGACATGTAGAGGGAAAAGTCAAGCAGCTACAAATGCGTTCTTATCAATTCAAAAGTTTAGAAAATGTTGTTATTATTCTCAAGTCAATGCACAAGAATCTTGGGAGGGAAATGTCAAATATGCCACTATTTGTCTAAGAAGGTATAGTGTTTTGTTTTTGGCTTTTTTATTTTTATTTTTTCTTGTCCAAACACATCTAAATTGTTATTTTTTATTGAATAGAAAAACAATAAACACAAAATAGATTCCCTCAAGCCACTATATCCAAAACCAAATCCAAGCCATTATTTCACTTGAAATTAATACTCCTCCGTCCTCAAACTAGCTATATTTTCATACTTTAAATTTTCTACTATGTAAAATAAATACTTATTTGATGCTCTTTACCGGAGAGAAACGAGTTTAAATTAATTAAGATTTATTTATTCAAAATTGAGATATAGTGTGATATACTCTCTACAAGATTATCCTATATCTCAAGTCATAAGTCCCAACCATAAGAAGCCATATAAGTAGGAAAACGTTACTTTCAAATCTTCTTTTGTATTTGTCTAAAGAATAAATAAATTGTCAAACACCTTTTTCTTTCCCTCTGTATAAAAGTCCCTCATCTTCAAATTCTTTGAAGCTAAATAGTTTGGAGCTATTGTCTTCCCTTTAATATTACAAAGTTGAAAATATGTGAAAGATAATAAAGCAAGTAATATTACAAATGGAAACGTAGAGATGAGATACATGTTACAAAATAAAGAATAGAAGTTAACGCAAGAATAGCCAAATCCATTACTTCACCACCAAAGCATGTGGTGCAGCGGATAGGGCTGCTCTCTCCTTAACTAGAGGTCTCGTGTTCAAGTCCTTTGGTATGAAAAAATCATTGGCAAGAGAGCACTTCTCCTTGAATGGGCTCTACGCGGCGAATCCGAATATAGTCAGCTCCAATGCGAGTACCGGACACCGGATGAGAAACTAAAAAAACAAAAAAATCCATTACTTCAACCTATTCTTATCCTTGACATCTAAAAGTTCGATAAACTAAGAGAGTGAGTCAAACACTAATAAATTACGTAAGTCCCTAAATAAGACTCTCTTAACACTACATTGCGGATGTTATTGTCCCGACCGGAAAAAGGGATTTTCAATTTATAGAGGTCACAATCTTTTTCCACTAAAAAAAGATTTGTTAAATATGGAATAGATCTATTTTTCTTATAGGAAAAATAAAATCAATTATGGTAAAGTCTATGTTCTTCCTTCAAGAAAAAGTTAAATGCAGCTATAGTAAGAAAATCAGGACAAAATCCTAAAATATCTTTGAGTCGTTTTATCCCAACAAATAAATAAATGGTGAATTGAAAGAGAAAGGAGCTTTGTTTCTCAAATCTAATAACTGTACTTTACCATCGTCGTGAGCCGAGGGCAGAGGCGGATCTAGGATTTGAAGGTTTCGGATGCCATACTAATTTAAAAGCAGACGTATTACTATTTACACGGTCGAAATAGGGTAAATATTTGATCAATTTGATCCATTTTAGTCTTCGGTTCGGGTTATTCTTAGTTTCGGTTTATATAAACAAATCGTTTGGAAATAATAATAATAATTTTACACAAAGCATAAAACTTTTAAAACACTACTAATATTATTTGCAGCAAGCTACGAAAATTTTGCACAGCAAAATACACATTGCAGGCTGAGTTCGAACTCCTGCCATTTGGGAGGAATTCATTGCCCCTTGCCGGTGGCACCTTGCGCCATTTAGCATTCCGGGTGCCACCTTTTTTATACATAATTTACTATGTATATAGAGATATAACTACAATCTCGACCGAAGATTGCGGGTGACGTACCACCCCTCCCTAGAACATAGATCCGCCCCTGGCCGAGGGTCTATCGGAAACAATCTCTCTACTCATCAGGAATTGGAGTAAGGTCTGCATACACACCACCCTCCCCAGACGCCACTTATTAAATTCTACTGGATCGTTGTTGTTGTACTTGTCTAATAACCGTACATCTTTTGTAACTTTTATAGAACTGTACAGGGGGAATTTTGAAGATCAAAAGATAGTATATAGAACTGGAAATATTCCAATGTGTAACTTTGTATTAAGTACAAGTATTAGACTATTAGGGCCCTCAAACGATACTCACTACTAGAAATTCGGTAAAAATCGACCAACTTTGATCGGTCAAAAAACCGACCAATTTTTTCAAAATATTTTATTTTTTAATTTTTTTTTACAAAACCGACCAACTTTGGTCGGTTTTTTTGGGCGCAAAAATGCGGGAACTATTTTTGAGTCCCGCAAAATTTATTTTTCAAGAAACCGACCAACTTTGGTTGGGTTTTCAATTAAAATAAATAAAAATTAATACTAAAGATGCCGACCAAAGTTGGTCGGTTAATCCGTCCGGTCATTTTAAGAAACCGACCAACTTTGGTCGGTAATTTTATTTTTTAATAAAACCGACCAACTTTGGTCGGTTCTTTTCGTGCGAAAATACAATTAAAGAGTATAAATCATATAAAAGACAATCTTAAAACAAAATGCACCAATGGTCTAGTGGCAGAATAGCATCCTGCCACAGTACAGATCCCAGTTCGATTCTCAGATGGTGAATCTTTTGATTACATAATTAAAATACCGACCAACTTTGGTCGGTTTTTTTTTTGCAATATTTTTTTTTACTTGCTTCCAAATCCATCCATCTTACTTACTCAAAAGCTTTGAATATTCTACTCGAAATCTTGCTTCTAGCTTTGGGCACCTCTGACATAAACAGAAATAGCGTATATACAAGGCTAGCCTTTTCTCTCAAGCGTCTTGGTATTGGATCCGCTCTTCTGTTAACATGAACATGAATTAGATTCTATTCTAATTCTTTATTCTTAAGAGAATCCCCCACCCGAACCATTCTTAAGACCACCAAGCTCTCTCGAATGAATTCGACTCTTTCTGCTTTCGAGCTACACCGGGGGCAAAATCTTTTCCCCACTAAGACGTGCATCTTTATGGCTATATCGTCCTGAAGACGGATGAGACGGGAAGAAGTGGCATTTGGAAGTGTTGCTGACTTAACATTTAGGTTTCGGCATAACAAAGCTTGCACTGTCTTTTCGCACTTAGGCGCACAGCGTGCCATTGGTAATGATTCTACTACGGTGCCACAAATTCGCAAGCTGATCATAAGTAATCGTTGTTGTTCATTGGATTCCGGAGGAACTACTTCGTTAGGATTGTACGGAAATGAAACTAGTAAAGTAAGATGCCGGAACTCTTGCTTTCGTCTTGTCTTTACTCTTCCCCCCATCCTCCCGTCGCCTGTCCACTCAACTCTGCGTAGCTGGCACGTTGAACCATGTCTGTCAACGGTGAAAGATAGCCCTAAAGTGAGGGCCCCGGAGATAGTATTTCTCAACTGTCGATCGACGTGACAATCATGCCTGCTTGACAAAGCCTTTTTCATTCAGTCTCCCAATAAACGAAAAAGGATTTCTGGTGACACGAAAGCTGTGCTCGACGCTCTCTTTCCTATTCCACTGCGCTAAGTGGTCTTTCCCTTTCTTGCTGGATGACTACTATGGAAAAAGATGACGACTACTCCCAGTCTCTGGTCAATCCATGCTGATGCTAGAAGAGCTATTCCCGCCGCCCACCCGAAAGAGACGAGGAAGACTAACCGCCATCCTGCTCGAACCTTTGCTGCCTGAGTTATATAGCTGACTGCGAGAAGGAAGGTTCAAGCTATGGCTGCCCCATGGGATGCTCATTTGAAACCTTTGTCCGGTCAATGCGAGAAAGAGAGAAGTGATGTAAACATAAGAATGGAAGGTTTGCTTGTCAGCTGTCGGGCCAATGAGGCTCTTCTAGCTTTACCTACACGGCAAGGGAAAGATCAAAGGCGAGGTGGGAAATGCCCCGCACGAACTATCTGATCAAGTTTTCTTTTTCCTATCACAGGCAGCTGGCAAAGCCGTGTTTGATTGTCGCGTACATGCTCCGTTACAGCTTCGTTCATGCGCCAATCAATTGACAGTGAAGCAGAGAAGGAAGAGTTTTGATCACCGTGTGGGTAGTCTCTATTAGGGTTTCCGTTTCATGTGCACTAAAAAGGAAGGAAGACTGGTGCGACTATAGTAATGCCAAGCATACGAGCAAAGGACTCTACCTACCCCATACTGACGAATGAAAGAAGCTCATCGCGGATGATAGGACAAGCGATAGCGGTTCCATTCTTGCTCTTCCTATTCCATACCATAAACAGACACCTTTGATTCATCGACATTGGCGCTAGAGGCTCTACCCCCACCCACCAGCCCTTTATGGAGTTAGCGGACCAAGAGAAAAAATTCCCCGATATAATAAAGAAAGTAAGAAGGGTTCCAAACCATTGAAACAGAAAGCACTAAAGACTGTTACGACGTGGCAGAANTTACCGACCAACTTTGGTCGGTATTCCTTTCCGACCATAAAAATACGTCCATATAAGACGCAACAACTTCATCTTCTGTAGTGCCTTTGATGGGCTCGCTGCTTCTTTCGCCTTGTCATGGTGATTTTGTGTTCCAGTTCTTCAACAATCCAAGAAAGCCAATTGGGATTTCGAGCTCCACTCCCATATCCTATAAGAATTGCCTTCATAAATTCACTTAAAAATGTAGAATCACTCTCTTCGTCCAGCACAAACGTTGTGTTGTTTGTCTCTGGCATCCTGTTACTTCCACAACCTCTTGAAACTGGGAATCCACGTAATCCATCATTACCTTCAAATGAGTTATTTTCAAAGGTAAGAAATTGAGGTCCTTGAGGCAACTCTTTGCAATTGGACAAAGATCGTGGGAGTTTCCCCTGTAGCTTATTGTCATGCAAGTTGAGGCTTCTAAGTGAATTTCCAATGGTAAAAGTTGTTGGAATTTTCCCAGAAAAAGATTGTTCTGGTGCATATCCAAAACCTCGAGGTTACTGATATTAGCCAAACATTGCGGAATCTCTCCCATCAACTAAATCTAGAACTCGTAGTGAATCCAAATTGCAAACATATGAAGGAATTTCCTCACTAAGATCATTGTTTGATAGGAACAAGTATTGTATGGAATTTGGTAGAATAGTTAGTGACCCCTGAAGAAAATTGGACCGTAAATCAATAACATATAGAGAGGGAGAAGGAACTGAGTCCATATTTATTGAGTCCATCCATATTTGTCAACATATTGTGGGACAAATTAAGACGGTTCAATGAAAACAACCAGATAGGCCATACCCAATCAGGAATTCTTCCTTGAATCTTATTATTCGAAAGATTCACTAGGTTTTGAATTGACTTAGGAAGATGACCCCACAGCTGATTGCGTTCTAAAAAAATCTGTGCAAGTGAATTGGATTTGAAATTACCAGAAAAGTGGTTATCACTCAAGTCTAATTGATGGAAGGGAGAATATCAATGATGGTATTGTTCCGTTCAGGGAGTTATCTCCAAGGATCAAATACAAACAGATTCAGGAATAGGCCCCAACATATTGCAATCTCTAAGAGAAAATTGATAGCCCAGAGATTCAGCTGGCAAATAACCACTGAGCTGATAATTGCTTGATAAGTCAACCCTTATCAAATTTGGTAGGTGAAAACTACTCTCACCTATATATTATCCCATACAATCCTGTTTGCTCCAACGTCATAATTCTTAAATGAGAAGAGATATTTGGAGGAATGGTGCAAGAGATGTTTACACTACCAAAAAAAATGCTATTTTCCGACTACCAAAATAGTCAGAAAGTAGTCGGAAAAGTACCTGTTCCGACTACTTTCCGACCGATTTTGGGTAGTCGAAAAACGGTAGGTCGGAAAAAGTTTTCTGACTACTGTAGTCGGAACATTTTTTCCGCGAAAATTTTGAAAAAACAGCTATTTTCCGATTGAAGTAGTCGGAAAAGAAAAAAATATTATTTATTTTTAAAAATTTAGTTCTGACTACTGTAGTCGGAATATTATTCAAATAATAATTATTTATTAGTTATTTTATTTTATTTTCCGACTACAGTAGTCGGAATATGCATCATTCTGGCCTTAACCTCCGACTACTGTAGTCAGAAAATTGGGTTGATTTTTGGCAAAATACTGCCATTTTATTAGCACACCACCTGTCAAATGCCAATATTATAAACAATCAATTCAACAATTTAATTTCAACTATACAACCAATTCCAACTTCAACAAACAAACATTCAAATCCCATAATATCAAACCAAAACATTAATTAGTTAAAGTCAAAATATTCAATATCAGTCTAAATACCTAATACATATCGACGTTAATATAATAAAGTCTAAACATATATATATATATATACCACATCATTCAAATCTACCATAAAGTCTAAATATAAAACTTAAACATCCAATAATAGTACAACCTTAAACCACTACTACGCATCAGATTCAGTCTCTTCATCATCATAAAAGTTGGGCATGTGTTTTTTCATGTATCTATCCATTCTAGCAATGTGAGCTTCGGCCGTTTCACATCGTTTCGATAGCAACTCAATTTGGTTTTGCATTGCTCCCATTCTTTCCTGATTTTGCTCAGTAGGAGCATCCGAAACTATTGGCGATGGACGAAAAGAGGAAGGTCGTTGTACTCCAAGCCCGTAAACTCTTCCTTTGGATACACCACCTGCTACATTTGTCCATATTGAAGTCATATCATCGAGTGACGGTTGGATTGGGGTACCATCATCAGAAGTAGGTTGCGTCTGACACCATTCATCCAAAGCTTTTATGATATCCATCCTGAAATAAAAGTAATAAGAATTATATAAATAAACCAATATCAAAGTAAAAAAAGTCTTAAAGTTATGATCTTACATATTGTTCCGATGCACGTGTCTCAACCCATCCTTCTCTTGAACCGTCTTTCTTCTTTTTCTTGTGTGTCTCCGCAAAGACCTCAGCATAAGACATTGGTCCCCCTTTTACCTCTTCCTGCAAAATTATGGCAACAAATCTAAGCGACTTTGGTCAGCTAATTGCTTGAGCAAAAGAAGCCCCACCACAAAGTTTAATACAGAAATATCATAACATTGGTGCAAACCTTATGATGCTACAGGGTGCTACCAGGCAATCCATTGAAATCTATTCTTTCAATAGTGGAATCCTTGTTCATATGCTTAAGAACACAAGTCAATAGAAAACAACATATTGTAAACAGCATGTGAACACAAGTCAATGGGAAAGATTCTGCAACATCTTAAGCGTTGAACTTAAAATACAGCTGTTTGTATTTATGTTACAAAGATAGTTCAAGTCCAAAATTCAATCAGCTTTTGAAAATTTGGAATAAACCTCTTGAGCTATAATGCGTTTATCTTAAGCAAATTTCTGTGCCATCAACTTTTTCTTTCTTTCGTTTCTCCCTTCTATTCCCCTTTATATCCCTCAAAGTAGAAATTACCTTTATGTTTGAAATTATAATTCTTGCCTATGGGGAAGATAGAGTTTCAAAAAAACTACTTATGTTTTTAAAGGAATTTAGAGTCTGAATGAGACTATTAAGTATAAATAGTGGAAGAAGGGAACATCTTACTATGATTGGTTTGTATGCCTAATGAAAGATAAGGTTGCAACTAATTTTGATGACTTTAATAGTCAAATCTTCATTTGGAAAAATAGGAACTTCATATATCAAGGCCATAACTAATTATGTATTAAAAACCTCATAGGAGTACTTGTTTTATGTATACAACTTTTAGAGAAATATTTTTTCCCTTGTTCCAATATCAGACGACAGACTATTGACAATATCTGAACATAACATAAATTCACCAACTAAGAGTAAACAGAGGCCAACTTAAGCTCCTAGTCCAAATATATTCATTTGTTGCCTCAAATAAGTATATTTTCTACACTGTCTGTGGATATACAGAAGATATTCTATACCAACATACAACAATATGCAGCAAACACTAACAATCTGCCGCACACGAGCTCCATTCGACAAGAAACACATGTCTCAGTGTGCTGCAAGTGGCACTCCTACTCTTTGAGTCACATTTGAAATCTATTCTTTCAATAGTGGAATCCTTGTTCATATGCTTAAGAAATGCAAGTTTTATATAAATGTGTGTGTGAAATACCAAAGTAACTATAATAGATAACACTGACATAAAGTCACTTGTAGACTAGAAGCTGGGCAGGATCATTTGTTACATAAAGATAACAGCTTTTATGACATCTGTTTTTCTTATTGTCTAGCTATATTGAAGATCTGAATTTGCTGCACCTGTAATTAATATTGTACAACCTCTCAAAACTCATGGAGCAATTTTTATTGGCAGATTTGTTTGTTCAAAAAGGAGACTAGTGGGCCCATGAACATGTTAAGATATGACCATCTAGAGACACCAAAGCATATAATTTACAAAAAGATGCGGCATTTAAATGACATGACAATCAGTTTATCATCTGAATCTGATTGTTGCACAAAGGATGTCAATGGGTAAGAACTACATGTTTGACTAAGAAAAATAAAGGTGAAAATTACCAATCTCTGTCGATGCCCAGCAAAGCTCATAGATCCTCCGGTGTGCAACGAGCCACCCTTTTGAGAGGTTCGGGCTTTCTTTGCTCGTTCGCTCTTCTTCTTAAATTCAACACTATACCATATTACTAAAAAAAAATTCCACACATCATCTCTTACCCAACGAGGCTTCTCCTTACTTTGCCGAGCTTCATACAATGAACTTGTAATCAATTTTTTTGCTTTCTTCTCGAAGATATTTTTTATTTCATTGTCATGTCGTGGCTCCCACACATACTTAGTCTGGAAAATAATTAAATAAAGTAGAGTGAAATTGGATATTTTATATATAATTTAAAAATAAGGTTTATGCGTACCCTAAACTGATTCCACATTCTATCTCTGGTATGATATGGAATGTCTTTCCATCTACCCCAAGCTTCATCGTAAAGTGGCTTCATAGACTCTATAACCATATGCGCGACAGTAAATGGAGGGAAAAACCTACATTAAAATTACCATATGTAAAATGTATATTCAACAGAATAAAAATAAACATAAGAATTACTTACCCATCTTGCTCATCCGGAACAATAATCAGCCTACTATATGCATCATATTGTAGAGTATTTTTACCACGTCGACCCCGAGAAGCTACTGGTGTAGCACTACCAATGGATGGTGATGTTGTAGAGTCTCTAGGTGTGCTTGATGCCGGAGATGCTAGAATTGATGAAGTAGGCAGTGCTGAGGAGCTACCTTGTTGACTAATATGAAAACCGGGAGAAGAAGTTCCATTTGGTGTGGGAATAAAATTAAGGTTAGAGCCAGAGTTCGTGCCAACTGAAGATACAGAAATGTGGACATGCCCAGGTGGGGGCATACAAAATGAAGGTGGCAACGAAGTTGACTGAGGAGGAAAAGTAGGAGGAGGCCCCATATGTGGAGTAGAGTGACCCGCAGTTGGAGATTTTAATTGAGTCCCCTTACCCTTACGGCGTCGATGATCGCTACCCCCAGATGCCATCTACATAATATAACAATAGTAAAAACATAAAGCAAATCTTCAACATATTAGATAGTTAAGGAAAAATATAAAATCTAAAGAGATAACAAAACCCAACAAGTCAATCATCTTCACTTGATTCATATTCATTATTAGATTCTTCCTCATCGCTTGTTCCATTTTCATTGAGAAATTCTTCCCCATTGCTTGTTTCATTTCCATCAGATAATTCTTACTCATTGCTTGTTTCATATATATTGCCTGGGTCTTCCTCCTCATTTTCCCGGGATGTTCCTTCCCCATCATCATTTAAATTTGATCTAAGGACAGAAATATCAAATTCTTCATAGATGCCTTCGCTATGGTGCAATTCACATGCTAATTCATTATCTACTAATGCTTTAACACTTGAAATGTCATTTTGGTACGCTACATCCAAAACATCCTCGACTTCCACTCTACCCACGGGTTTTGTTTTAATAACCACCCTCTATGTGGACTTATTCTTGCACAAAGGATAAGGAGCGTAATACACTTGTTTTACATTTTGTGCAATGATAAATGGATCATAGAATTGATAATACTTCGTGTGCTTAATTTCAACTATTTTGTACTGAGCGTGCACCTTCGTACCTCTATTTGGTGTTGGATCATACCACTTGCACCGAAAGAGTACCAACTTTTTCTTTGGCCAACCAACACTATAGTCGAGTTCTAAAATCTCTTGAACCACACCATAATAATCAACATCCCCCTCACCTTTCACCCACACCCCACTATTATTGGTTTTCTTGCCCTTAGACCATTCTTCTGTATGGAACTTGTACCCATTAACACAATACCTAGACATCTTTCTGACTCTAGGATCAGGTCCCCAAGCTATATCATGCAGAAATTGATCATTTACGCCATTAACTGGATTATGAACCTATATAGAATTAGAGATTTAGAATTTTAAAATACATGTAATTAATTTGTAACTAACAATACCCATGTTAAATGTTAAGTAGCACTTACGAATTGTTTAAACCACTTTGAAAACCTAGGATAAACAACATTCTGCCCAAATATAGCCACAAAGTAACTGTCCGACAAAATTATAATATTCATTAGTTAAAACAATGATAAATCTTCTGGCGACAAGACTGAAGGTGGCTCTTCATAATCAGTTTGATTCTTCATAAATGCACTAGTGTTTCTCCTAAATTCATGATCCATCGGCAAGAAACGACGATGATAGTCAAACCATGTGTTCTTATCTCCATGTTTCAAAGTGAAGGCTTTTGTATCTTCCATGCAAGTCAGGCAGGCTAACTTTCCAGCAATGGACCACCCGGATAACATTCCATAAGCAGGAAAATCATTTATAGTCCACATTAAAGCAGCACGCAATCTGAAGTTCTGTTTAGTTGATGTATCATAGGTTTCTACACCTTGATTCCACAATAACTTTAACTCATCAATCAACGGCTGCATGTATACATCAATAAAACCTTTTGGATTGCGTGGACCTAGAATAATGCAAGTTAGGAACAAATATGGACTTGTCATACAAAACTCTGGAGGAAGATTATACGGCGTAATAAAACACTGGCCAACATGAATATAGTGCGGCAGAGACTGCACATGGAGTGAATCCATCAACACATAATCCCAACCTAATATTTCTTGGTTCACTTGCAAAATCCAGGAACACCCTATCAAAATGCTTCCATGCTTCTCCATCTGACGGGTGACATAGAACACCAGTTGGCCTTCTACGTTCATAGTGCCATCTCATATGAGGAGCGGAGCTCATTGATGCATACAACCTCTTTAACCTTGGTATAAGGGGTAAGTAATGCATCGCCTTCACTAGAACCTTCTTTTTAGTAGCATTTGTAGACTCCTTATAACGAGGTTGGTTACAAACTTAAAATTTTCTAACGCTGCATCATCCTTATAAAATAACATGCATCCTTTCTCACAACAGTCAATCCTCTATGATAAATGTCCTAACTTGGACACCAACTTCTTTGTAGTATAGAAATCTTTGGGTAAGTCAGTTTTATTCGGATTTAGTTCATTCATAAGCCCAATGATAGAATTCATGCCCGTTTGAGAAATAGAACTATCAGATTTGATAGTTAGTAGTTTAACTACAACAGACAACTTGGAATGCATTGAGCCTTCATACAATGGATGACTAGCTTCTTCTAGTTGTTCATAAAAGCGCTTAGACTCATCATTTGGTTGGGATTGAGCCTCTGAGAACATCTCAAAAGCATCTCTCATCATTTCATTGAATCGAGAATTTTCAAAATTATTCTCTACTCTGGGACTACCCCCACCACCAAAAGAATTATGAAAATCATGATTCTCTCCATGAACCGTCCACACATAATAATTTTCTATAAATCCATTCTTGTAAAGATGAAGTTCAACTACATCCGGTCTCAATAACTTGACACACTTGCATTTAACACAAGGGCACCTAATTGTCCCTTCAATAAGAAAATCATTTAGCGATTTCGCCTTAGCAATAAACCCCGCAACTCCTTCTATAAATTCCTCCCTCAATCCTTCACGATTAGGATGAGTCCTATTATACATCCATCTACGATGTTCAAATTCCATCTATATCAAGAGAAAAAAACTAATGAGATATTCTTCTAACGGTTCCTACTTTGAATAATTGTAATACCTTCAACATTTTAACAATGAATGACTTTATAAATATAAAATTTCACAACAAAAATTAGATTGATTACATTCAAAAGCATATCTACTAGTTTATAGGGGAATCAAAATCCAACAAGAGAAGTCTCGCATGTCCAATTGGCTAGTTAAATTTGCAACAAACTTTAATTATTACATAGTATTATTTCATTATTTCATTCAAACTTAAAGTGAAATGAATAACATGTAAATATAAATTAATAGTTAACTCCTAGCATCAAAGTGAAACTAAACTTTCAAATTTACACAAATGAAACCCAACCATTTACGTATTGTCAAACAAGGTACATGAAGAATGAGGCATGTCCTATGAATTATATAAAGATATATTTTTCATAAACATATATTTAAAAAAAAGAAGATATATAGATATACCTGTCGCAGCAAGGACGAAACTAAAAAATAAAGTCGAAATGGATGATGAACCAGTAGTGAAATGAATAACATGTAAATATAAATTAATAGTTAACTCCTAGCATCAAAGTGAAACTAAACTTTCAAATTACACAAATGAAACCCAACCATTTACGTATTGTCAAACAAGGTACATGAAGAATGAGGCATGTCCTATGAATTATATAAAGATATATTTTTTATAAACATATATTTAAAAAAAAAAGATATATAAATATACCTGTCGCAGCAAGGACGAAACTAAAAAATAAAAGTCGAAATGGATGATGAATCAGTAGTGCCAGCCTTCCTTTAGTTATCAACCTTTGTACTCTTTCAGTCTTCTACAAAATCAAGATGACTTGTATGAGTGAACGTAGAATAAAAAGTAAAAATAAATGTGGGTAAAAAGTGCAGATAATGGTGCGAATTGCCATGTTAAAAACACACAATGCAAATACTTTCAATGTAACATTGTAAATGGATATGCTAAAAAAATAACTGAAGTATACATATAATGTACATATTAAAAACTACAAATAGATGATGAACTAGCTTTGTGGAACTCGGTTTGTAACATATTTGTGTCACAATTATCTAACAAGGCAACAACTAAGTCTAGAAGTAATTTTTTGGAGAAGAGTGTTAAGTTGACCACTCATGGCCATACGTAGCTTTGCCCTTGCTAATGGCTTTTCGAAACCAAAAGCAACCAAACACTTGAAACTCCTGGACTAGGAAAATTGTCATAAATACAAGGGAGATGCAAACGCTCAAGGAAGCAACTCCCAAAAAGCTGGACAGGAGGACATCTCCTCACAAACCTGTTCTGTTTCCATGCAATTAACAATGTTCTGTTCAGAAATGTTTTCCCATACGACTAAATTACAGTATTGCCCAAATTAAACAATAAGTACTCCATATTATCTCTAATGTCTAAGGTAAAATAGTCACAAATTTAAGCATAAAAACTAGGCATTGTGGATACACAGAGGGAAACAAAAAGAAGAGACCTCAAATGACTTGTGAAGAGTGGGTTTCCAATGTAAATGCCTATATTTAGTCCATATTTTGGTCTTATGATTTTGTGTTTTAAATTAATTATATTATGTGTAATAACAAATTTATGAAGAATTGGGGAAATTAGCTTTTGTTTCATCAATTGGGCCAAAATCATGCAAAATCAGAGGCCCAATTCGGCCAACCGGGTCCAATAAATGGCCTACCAAGACCTGGTCCAAAACTACGTAGTTTCATGATTAAACTACGTCGTTTCATTAAGTGAGCCCAGACCAAATCTCATCCCTTCATCTTTCCCTTATCCAACGGTCATCATTTGATCTCTCCTCTTGGTATTTAAGGCCTGGATGGGCCGAAAATTGCCCCCTATTTCCCTTATCTCCTTTCTTCTTGTTCTTCTTGTTCTTCTTGTTCTTCTTCTTCTTCTTCTTCTTCTTCTTCTTCTTCTTCTTCTTCTCTCTTCTAACCCTCTCCTCTCATCTTCAAGACCTAGCCGCCGCCACCCAACTCCACCGGCGGCCGCCCTCCAATCCACCCCAAAACCTACACCAATGTCTTCCTCTCTTTGCCTTCTCTCCTAATTCGAGCCCCAAATCTTTTAAAAAACCTCTAAATTCAGCGAAATCAAAACCCTAGATAAGCCGCCTCTACTTCCCTCTTCGTTTGCCGGCAAACCGGCCACTCCACCCTCATAAAACCTATATAAACGTGTAGATCTCAAAGAGATCTACACTTCCCCTACAAGCTCACCCCAAAAAAAAAAANAAAACCTCGCCACCACCCGCTGCCGCCGCCTCTGCCGATTCACCGTCGTCACTGCCTCCCCTCAACCACCACTGCCTCTCATCTCTCCCATCACATTGGCCTCGGGCGAGTTTTTGTTGTTGTCGATTTTCATCGAAACTAGTCATTTCGATGAGAATCAACAGTAGAAGCTTGCTCGAGCTGTACCACTGTCCCGCTATGTATCGCTGCCTAATAGCTACTACACCACCATTGTTCGGACGCTCAAATTGGGTAAACTCGAGTCTTAATGCTTTCCTCCGTGTTTTAAATTTTGTGTTTCCTTGTCGTTTGTTTATATTTTTGTTATTGTTAATATGTGATTAAGTGATTCGTGTTAGTCTCATAAGCGATCGTCGATATTAGTCGTTACTTAATACTTTTGAATCATGTATTAGTTAGTGTTTTGCTCTGTCATTACGTTTTATTTAGTCAATCGATTTTGTTAATCACCTTTTAAAATCCGATTAGCTATTTGTAGTTGGCAAAGTTCACTAATATTCTGTTTTTGTGATTGATTTTGGTATTTTGCTTTAGTTCGAAATCTGTTAGCAATAAGTTACTTCTTGTTTAGTCTCATTTTTGATTTCATATTTCAGTCAACTCGATAGTTGTTTCATTATCAACATGTGTTCTACGTTGCCTTAGTTGTTAAGTTCCTATTTCGTGTTTATTATCTCTAGTTTGTCTATGTTTAAGCTAATTAGTTTAAGGCCTTAACTACATGTTTTGTTTGTTTGTGGTCAATAGTTTCTTTGTTAGTTTAATGGTTCAAGTCTAGTTATCTGATTTTGCACTTTCTAGTTTGGGGCAATAGTTTAGTTTAGTTTGGTGTTGGTTTGTGAGGGTAGTAGAAGATACTTGAGTGTAGGACCTTCATTTGGTTGTTTTCACTGTTTGAGGACTGTTTTGGAGTACAATGCTCCAAAATTCTGTCCACAATTGGTAAGAAAAGTTGTTCATTGAACAAAAATCTGGTTTTGGACAGATTTTTGGACAGATTTTTGGCCAAACAAATCTGTCCCAAAGGTTCTTTGTTCTCCTATATAAAGAAGAGGTCTTTTCCACACTTTACATACATCTTGGGCTCTAAAAAAAACATCTTGACACACACTCTATTCTACACCTCCATACACCCTTAGAATTGCTTGAACACACAAAAAAAAAAAACATAAAAAATCAGCAGCTGAACACAAAAGAGTAAGCTGAAAATTGTAAGTCTTGTTCGAGTCTTGGAATGTCAAATCTTCCAAAAATCATATAAAGAGTTTAGAGTTTGATTTTGAGTCGATTCTCTTGAAGAATCCTTGGATTTAGTAAGATTTCTGGGTTGTTTTAACACGTATTCAGCGCTGTTTTTATTGCTGTTTCTGCTGTCGTTGTTGCTTGAATTTCCGCTTCACTCATCAGTGACCTTCGCTTTTCTCTTATCCAGGTATCCCTGACATACTACTGTAATATTGGATTTTAAAGTGAATGGAAATGAAGTTGTTCGCGTTCCCTCCAGCTTATTATAAGTCTCTTGTATTTGTAGTTTATCTTTCAAATTGTTTAAGTTGAAACCATGTCCTAGTATTATTTTTCTTTTGTTTGTTATGAAGTGCTCCATTGTGTGAGTCAGTGTTACTTTGTGTTTATAAGGAATTGCTTTGTTAATCTAATAAGGTTTATCGTGTGTTTCCCAAGTTGATTATGTTCGTACTATGTAAGTATTTTAGGTGAGGGTGTATAAGATGAAAACAACTATACATATAGGACTGTCCAATTTAAAAATACTTCAGTTGCCTTGTGAGATATTATATTGTTTTGGTTGTAAATTAGTTTCTGGTGTCGTTTTGACTTTTGGAAAGGGCTTATACTATATTGTAGTTTGCCATTTTCTTTAGTCTTATGAATGCCCTGTTTCATTATATATCATGTTGGTTCTTTGATTTTACATTTGAATTAGAAGCGGTGGTTGAGTCGTGTTGTCGCCATGCATAAGTAGTAGATGTTTGTTGCAAGTTTAGTTGGTTTCGCGATATAGATTTGAACTAAAGGGAGGTGATCAAACTTATGTAGAACTCATTAAAATAGGCCACTACCTTTTAGTATCACCACAAGTCCATTTTTTTTTAGTTTTAAGTAATATAAGTTAATAATTTTTCGCACTAACCTCATCTTTTAAGTTAGTAATTTCTTATCGCCAAGTTGTTTCAATTAGCCATACATCACATCTTTTGAATTTGTAAATAATTTTCTTAAGTTAGAAAATGAACCATCAATCTACAAATATAAAAAAAAAATGCTTTTCTTTGGTTAACTCCATAACATAGTTTCCTTTTTCTTTAAATTAGTAAATTCTTTTAAGATAACAATGGTAATAGTCTAGTCGAGTTTCAAATATTAAGCGAAAAATTATTATTTCTTCAAATATTGGTCAACTTTTTTTTAGCCATTTAAACAAATTCAATAAGATCATTTATTTATAAATATATTTTTTAAAAAATAATTACTTTCGTCTTAACCGATGTCGGGAATATTCGCTTCGGAATAAAGAAGTAAAAAGGAAAAAAAATGACAAAGTCGTGAGGGCATATCTTGTTTCATTTCTTTCAAAATTTTGAATTTAATTAACTTCGAGCTAAGGTCGGGGATACTCGTCTTGGTTAGTGTAAGCTAGGTCGGGGATACTCGTCCTAGTTTGAGATTAATGAAACCATCAACAATAAAAGGGGACATAGGCAAAACATGAAAACCAATTGAAACATAATTTATTTTAAAATTAATTTAAAGCCAAATATAGTCAATAAAGCGACCGTGCTAGAACCACGGGACTCGGGGAATGCCTTACACCTTCTCCCCGGTCAACAGAATNATGCTTTTCTTTGGTTAACTCCATAACGTAGTTTCCTTTTTCTTTAAATTAGTAAATTCTGTTAAGATAACAATGGTAATAGTCTAGTCGAGTTTCAAACATTAAGCGAAAGATTATTATTTCTTCAAATATTGGTCAACTTTTTTTTAGCCATTTAAACAAATTCAATAAGATCATTTATTTATAAATATGTTTTTTTTTTAAATAATTACTTTCTTCTTAACCGATGTTGGGAATATTCGCTTCGGAATAAAGAAGTAAAAAGGAAAAAAAAATGACAAAGTCGTGAGGGCATATCTTGTTTCATTTCTTTCAAAAATTTGAATTTAATTAACTTCGAGCTAAGGTCGGGGATACTCGTCTTGGTTAGTGTAAGCTAGGGTCGGGAATACTCGTCCTAGTTTGAGATTAATAAAACCATCAACAATAAAAGCGGACATAGGCAAAACATGAAAACCAATTGAAACATAATTTATTTTAAAATTAATTTAAAGCCAAATATAGTCAATAAAGCGACAGTGCTAGAACCATGGGACTCGGGGAATGCCTTACACCTTCTCCCCGATCAACAAAATTTCTTACCCGGACTTTGCTTTCGCAGACCAATAATAAAAGAGTTAAATCTTCCTTTGACTAGTGATTCAAATAAATGGTGACTTGGAACACCGGAAAAATCAATTCCAAGTGGCGACTTTGTAAATAAAATAATCCCTACTCAAATTTTTCACTTTAATTGGAAAAACCCTTTAACCCGCAATCCACAATAACATATCTTTTGGGGGTAAAAAGGGGTGTGACAGCTCTGGCGACTCTGCTGGGGAACTGAACCAGAATTCGAGCTTGTACATATTGACTTTTTATTTGGCTTTTTTTAAATTTTGTAAATATTGTGATTCATTTTTGGCTAATGTGCTACATGTTCGTTTTTTACCGCTTTGATATTATAGAACTGTACATATAAATTGTCTTCTTGCGTACCCCTCTGAGTCTTCTGAATACAACCTCGGGAATCGCGGATATGCGCCCCGTTCTTTTTGAGATAAAGCCGGTGGGCCTGGGCTCCCGGTGAAGGATTATTAGTCACCCATATTTAAGAACGGGGAGGGTCCAGTAGTTAAGTTGGAGAAGTATTGCTCCCGGTACGCTACCCCTTCCCAACTCGAGTTGTCCGCTCGTTTTATGGCCAGTCCAGATACACCTCATCCTTTAGGATTTTAAACCTAGAAAAACAAGCCACATGCCTGGTCATCCCTAATAGGATCGTTTTGTTGCTTCATGAGCATTTAACTTAGCAAAACTCGGCACAAGGGCCGGGTCCGTATAAGACAGGTATCCATATTGAGACCACCATGCTCACATATGTGCTACTTGCTGCATCATTTGGAAGGCTTGCTTGCATTTGTTGAACGACTTTAGAAATTAGTTGAGCGGAATATGAAAAAAAAAAGATCATTCCCCTAGTTTTGTACAAATAATTTGTGTTTACTAAATATAAAAAAAAAATAAAAATAAAAAATAAAAAAAAATAAAAAAATGTCAAGTTTTGGTCCGAACTACGCAGGTTTGATTCTCACAGTTCCAGTGGGGTACGAAAGCAACCTTCATCGGGTTCAACCCCATTTTTTGTAAGAGTTTTCGAAATCAGTGTGTCCGGAATATTTTTCAGTTTTTATTTTTATTTTATAAAATCGATAGTTTTGTTGTTTTTTGTCTTTTTCATTGCTTTTGTATGAGATCATATTTTTTAATACAACCTCAAAATTATAAATAGTTCTTCTGTAAATATAGCTAATATTTTTTCATTTTTGCCCCAATCTAAAACTATTTTTTTCGAAATAGCCTTAGAATCTTCCTCGGGAGTGCCTAAGGGTTATGTCCGTACAATATAGTTATTGTGCTCGTTTTAACACCTTTTACCATTTCATCTTTATTTTTGACTATTTTACCGGGACAACCTTTAAACCTTTTTCGGAAGTGTCTAAGGTTTATTTTCGTAAAAAAATAGTCATTTCCTTTTTATCGTGTCATCCTTTGTTTTGGCCATTTTCGTCAGGTCAACCTTATAGTTTTTTTTTTAAAAAAAAAGGGGTATCAAATGGGTGTTTTTTGTAAAATATAAATCTTATTTGTTTATCCATAAGTCAGGATATTTTTACCAAGACAACCTTAATACATTTCTTAGGGGTACCGAAGAGCCGTCTTCATAAAAATAACCATCTCATTCCCCTCACTTTTTATCATTTTTGTCCTTGTCCGACTGTTTTTTTAGCTTTTCCCCCATAAGAAGTTTGTCTATTCTAAAGGTCTACTTAGTGTCATTTCTTTGAGTTTAGATTAGGATTTGACCCCATATTTTTATCATCTAGGTACGATATGGATTCAGTTAATGGAAGACTTGACAAGAGACCGAGAGATGAAGAGCACTCGCCATTTAAGATTGTCGACAAAGTGCCTAGGTTATTGAAGCGATGGTGGAACAACATGGATGGGTTTGAGCAAGAAAAGATCAAGGATTATTTGAAAAACTTGGTAAACATCATGGAGATCGAGCCTAAACGAGAACTCATTGAGGCTTTGGTTTATTTCCAGGACCCGAAGAACAATGTGTTTCATCTTAATGGGTTTGAAATGACTCCTACCTTGGAAGAATTCGCTGAGTATACGGATCTGGGAAAAAAGAGTCGAATAAAAGGACTTTTAGCTCCCAGGGATGTCACTGCTACCAAGTTCCTTGAGCAGATGTGGATCAGCCACACCGAGATAGCACATGTGGCCCAGGGGCAGGTCCGCCTAGATTTCTTGTATGACAGGTACGGACACGAAGGGGGATTTTCAGAGTATCGGACGAAGTTGGTTAACAAACAGAACCAACACACATGGCGAGAACACGGACAGAAAGCGTTCATTGTAGCTTTCTTGGGGTGCATGATCTTCCCAAGAGAGGATCGGAAGATCAACATTCGGTTATCTGGGATAGTCACAGCCATGATGAAAAGAAAAGATTCCTTCATTCTTCCTATGGTGTTAGCAGATATCTTTCGCGCCTCGACCAGGTGCTGGGAAGGAAAAGGTTTCTTCGAAGGTTGCAACCTCCTGCTCCAGATGTGGTTNGAGAAAAGGAAAATTTGAGAGCACCAATAAGTAGCAGCCTCATAAGCCGGGATGAAACATGAAGCCTTCCAAAAGCATGTTAGAAATGATGACAATGTTAGGAACCTGGCATATTACGTGTGATTCATATGTGTAAAATGCTTAACCCTAACACGTTTGTTGCAAGTTCAGTCAGTAAGCTTAAGGTTGTTGGTTTGTGGTGAAACTGGCAACACATCATTACTTCACCAGATCTAAAGGGAAGGTACCAATGGCTAATAATTATGAAATCGAGTTGGTCAGTGACGACCCCCATGGCCAGTCAGTTGAGCAAGAGTCGGAGGAAGTGAGAAGACTAAAACAACAACTGTCGGATGTATATCAAGCTTGGTCTCCGGTCAGCCTCCACCTCAGGGTCCCTCAAAAGGAACTTCTACCGTACCCCTAGCTACTCAACCACCGCTCCGTGCAACAAGTGATCACATTCTACCGCCAGGGTACGTGCCAAACTACAGCATCCATGCCGCCCCTGGTACTTCTAATGTGCGACCTCTAGCCGCACCAGTCTGGAACACCCCTCTTGTCGTGTCTGGCGCACCGGTATATATAGTCCCGCCACCGCCACCTGTGACGAGGACAAACAACGAGCCACCATCTCATGCTTATGATGGACAATACTACTCT
>ML406332.1:0-49323 GCA_005239525.1 Nicotiana knightiana
GAACACAACCCAATAGAAAATTTTCAATTTATACAAAAATCTCGAAATTTGGCAAAACCCGAGTCCCGGGCCCACATCTCCGAATTCGATAATTTTTACATCACAAGAATATTTATCCTCCCACGAGACCGTACATACCAAGAACACTAAAATCGGACCACAATTGCCCCCTCAAATCCTCAAAAGAAAAATCACATTCCCATGCACCCTTCTTCCCCAATTTTTTGTTTAATTCCTCAAATTGCATGGTGAAAATCACGACAAATTCATGAAATTGAACCAAATATGGTTGAAGAATACTTACCACAAGAACCCTACTGAAAAGCTAGTCCAAAATGTCCTCCTCTCGAGCTATCAAATGGAAAAACAAGTTATGGCCAAGAACTCCCGAAATAGAACTTAAAACTGACTGCCGAGGCCTTTTCTTCACTGCGATCGCGGAAACTCCCACGCGATCGCGCAGAACAAATCTGTTGCCCCATCAAATTACCCTACGCGTTCACAGACATCCACATGCGATCGCAATTCACCAGGGCAAAAACCCACACGATCACAAACCACTTTACGCGATCGCGAAGAACAACGGCTCAACTGACTCACGCGCCCCTTTAACTATACGCGAACCCAAACAACACCACGCGATCGCACTGACCAACCACCTCGTACTCACGCGATCGCATATAACAAAATTCCTGCCTCACTATTTTATCGTACACGATCGCAAACATTCTCACGCCATCGCGTAGCAGGAAACAAGACCTTCACACCAGCTAAAATCTGCCCAGATTTCAAGCCAAAAGTTGGTCCGTTAACCACCCAAAACACACCCGAGGCCCTCGGGACCTCAACCAAACATACCAACATATCCCATAACATCATTAAAACTTAGTCGAGCCTTCGAAACACCAAAAACAACGCAACAACACCAAAATCGCATCAAATTCAAGCCTATGAACTTTGAAACTTCCAAATTTCGCCAACTACGCCGAAACCAACCAAAACACCTCCGATTGACTTGAAATTTTGCAGCCACATCCAAAATGACATGACAAACGTGCTCCAACTTCCAGAATTCCATTCCAACCCCGATATCCTATTTTCCACTACCGACCAGAAATCACCAAAAACTAACTTTCGCCAATTCATGCCTAATTCTACACCGGACATCACAAAAATATTCTGAACACACTCTTACGTCCCAAATCACCTAAACTAGCTATCCGAGCCATAAAATCAGCATTCCGAGGTCGTTCACCAATAAGTCAACCCTCAGTTGACTTTCTCAACTATTAAGCTACCTTGAGAGGGTAATTGCCTCAATGCTCACCAGGACCACTCTGAACCTGAACCAACCGACCCCACACACATAAATGAAGCTGAAACGAGGGAAACGAGGCTAAACTCTCGGAACGACCGGCCGGGTCGTTACATCCTCCCCCACTTAAACATACGTTCGTCCTCGAACGTGCCAAGAATATTTTTCCAACACTATCAAACTGTCACGCATCTTACCATGCATATACCCGAGTGTGCTCCCATGTCACCCTATCCCATATAGGTCCAATAGCACAGTACCGCTGAAATTTTGAAATAATCATGGCCTATAAACCTTAGAACCAAATTCCCACTTCTGAAATGATATATAAGATCAAAATTTTCGTAAATATAAACTGAACAAGCCTGAACATGCTGAATCAAGCCATATACGTACCCCAGATGAAATCACATAAAACACCGCGTGACTCAAACACTCATAGCAATAACTCTTTAACAACAATAATTGCTCAGAACAATCCGATACCGGTACACTACCTCTTATCAAGAATGCCTCGCTCTAACACTTCCATACATTGCCGATGATGAAAGAGGCACATTGAACTAACAATCATTCGTCTGATCAGCCAGACATGAAACTCTCCCTTCCCAAACAGGAATTGTAGCAGATTTCTAAGACGACTCCCGATATATATCCTTCCCACTATGCTGTAGAAAATTCCAAAAATATTCGTTCCAGATCCAATGACCTCCTCTCATCCATCACAACCACCCTGATAACACGACGCTAACCATTCGACACATAGATACAATTCGAAGCCAGAACCTGTGAAACTTGTGCAATTATCAGCAACTTCCCAATGCAATCAAATTATATAAAAGATCCTCACGAGAGGACTATCCTGCCATTAACAATTACCATCACCATATCATACCAACATCTTGGCACACACCGTAAAAAAACAAAAAAAAACACATGAATCTGATACCAAAGGTCATACCCCTACATAACTCCGCTACACTGCGCGATCTCACCCAACTGCTAGTCCACTTGGAATATTTTAAGACACATTGGCAAAACATCAATAACCATTCGAAACTCGACATCAAGTACTCAAAGTGCATTGCCATAACCACGGGAGAAAACCGGAAGATACCATGCCACCCAAAATAGAAGGTATATAACCAACACGCCTCAATCCCGAAACACCCAATTACTTACCTTACTCAAATCTAGCTGTAACGCCCAATTAGAACTGCACCATATGTGCATATAACAAATAATCACCACTTCTCGCAACACCGAAGGGTAACTGATAGATCACCTCAGAACATGAATAAACTCAATCACAATCGAATGGTACATTTTTCAATATTAGAAACTTGGAGCCAACAATTTCTACCCGGTGCAGAACACGCATACATAGTAGCTTACTAGTGACCCTAAATTCACTTTGATCACCCACAACAGATACACAACTTACCGAAAACTTCATAATGACATAATCATGGTACATACAAACATCCGACTAGTTCAGCTCGCATCTTCACAGTCCATTACCACACAATAAGTTGTTTATGAGAACTCTGAGTCTCGAAATCCATGAAACGTACGGATTACCATATTTGATCACAGCTCCACCGCTCGAATACACAACACATCCCAAATACTCATTCGTTCCACGGGGAATACCCCTATAATACTTTCGTTCACCAAGCAACCTTGAATATCAAAAGTCGATCCAACAATAGGGCGTTGCGATACCAATGAAGTACCCTTAACTCAAACACATTGCTCCTTCCGAAATATATACCCTCATCAAGTCGCACCAATTGGTGATATCGTCTACCTAGTCATCTGAAATTGCCATGTTGCCGAAGAATTTATGACCTTCCTTCTAGAACCAAACTGTGAATTCACATATGCAAATCTCAACTCCACGCAACAGACCGCACGCCATGCAAACCTAGGAAAAACACGGGAACTCCATGGTCCCTTCTGAGTCACAAGCAACTACGTACCCAACTAGACAAGAATTTCCATTTGATCCCATTTAGAAACAACTCACTACATGCCACAAGAAAATATGCACCCTTAACCGTGGTAGAAACCATCCGGAACTATCTGAAATCTCATTTGCACAACACCAACCTATCATGACTGAATTCTTCTGACTCAACCAACTACGCAGACCACCAAAAATCCAAGAGCATTGCTAGAAAACACCCGAAAAACCCGTCACCTAACGAACACCCAAGGAACTAATCGTATCCCTTACCATGCCGATCCGACCTACCACTAGGTCACCTTATTTTACCCATGTTTCTTCTCACTTACCTTCAAATTGATACTTCTTCCTGCCGTAATACCACAAATTTGCAACCCAGACTCACCACACGTGACCCAAGCAAAAAACCAAATCGTCTAAGGCCCATAAGCGACTGAATATTCCCTCAATTATCCCCAAATGGACCACACTAGAAAAACATACCCTGAAGAGACTTCTGCGAATCTAAATCCATTACCTTCACCTTCCTGATATCGATATGTAGAATACCACAAGTCTTGACATCCTCTAACGCAAATCTCGATCACACTGACCAATTAGACAAAATCGACCTGACCCATTTGCACACTGACATACTAGGAAGGTAATCCACTCACTTGAAACCACATGAAAATTCATACACTACGCACACTACACCTTTTACATTCTCCACTAAATCATTCAATAGAACCCAACTACCCAGCAGAGTACATTACAACCTATATCGAAGAAATTTCCGTTACTCGTGACATTCCCAGACCCCATACCTGCAGGTCATAACTGATTCACCACTATACCTCGAACTGGAACCAATACCACACATAATCATATAATCAACTTATCAATAACGAACTCCCCCACTTGGCTCAAAGCCAAGCATCAAGACAAACAAGACTATGCCCACACATTTCCACTACCACCATGTTGTGGTGGGATTGAACTAAATCCTGCATAAGCTTATATGACCGAAACCATTTAACACTCAAGTCAATTGCCAATCTCGCATCCACCATTGTAATAATCATGCGAACTTCCACAAGCGATCTAAACTCCAATTACAACGTATCTTTTACTGGTAGGAGAGAACTTATTACAGAACTCAATAGGGACCACACGCCCTGGGACAACCCGCAGGAGATACCCCTGCTCGCTTAGCCTCAATCGCTATCTTTCCATACACTTCTGAAGACTAGAACTATCTCGTAATCACTACACCTTACTACATCCGAACACAATCAACGCCTACCCTCGAGGCACCACCATACGCGGTAAAAACCTAAAGCTGATGGCAGAACTAACACTGTAGCGGCGTTCACCGAAATCTCGAGCTTCTAGAAGCTCTACCCCACATGACTGACCACATGGATACCCTCACTGGACACCACATGTCCCAAGAATGCTACTGAACTAAGCCAAACATCATACTCGGAGAATTGGCATAGAGCCTTTCCTCCCTGAATCCTTATAATGCCATCCTTAGATACAGAGTATGCTACTCCCTGCTACGCGAATATGCCAGGACGCCATCAATGAATACAATAACAATGAGCATTAATAAGGCTGGAATATACCGTCAATAAAATACATGAACGTTACTGGGGAAAATGATCAACTCAGAAGACATTGCCCGGAACTCATAACCCAACAGAGAAATCCGCTTCACTCCACAACTACACAACATGAAAGGTCTTCCAACATACTCACAACTCAAGGCCATATACCAAATCGAGACAGTAATCAAACACTCAATAACTCTTACCACATTTCCAGCCAACCCTTTCGACACATTTCATAGTCTGAACACATCTAACCATCAAAATACACCCACCACATAGGCATCTAGTCACCAATTCTCAGTAATAAAAACACAAACGGACACACAAGTCCCCAAATAACACGTGCTCACACAACGAAAATCTCGGAAATCAAGCCTCAGAATAAATCCGGACTCAAGTCCTCAAGACTGGCCCATTACCAACATGCCAAAATCACATCTCATCCATGGAAGCAACAATCCATCGATGCACAACTGATACCAAGCGCTCTCATGCGCGTTCAAATACATGGAATTCAAGGGTTACGCTCTTGACTTAATACAATGGGTTCACACGACAAAATTTTTTTAAAATGTCAGATTTTCCTAAGGGTTCCGCAGCCTCTCGAAGATAAGTACAGACATCTCCGTACCGATCCGCAAGACTCTACTAAACCTGCTCATGACCCGTGAGTCCTATGTAACCTAGCGCTCTAATACCAAACTGGCACGACCCCAAATCCAGGCCAGTCGTGATGGCGCCTATCATGGAACTAGGCCAGCCAAAACCTAACTCGAATCATAATAAGCTTCCTTTTTACATTTTCTACTAAACTGATTACCCCTAAAAGTTCCTTAAAACATTGATAAAAATAGCCAAAACTATACTGAATAATAAATACAAACCCCGAGAATGCGGAAACACTGGTCATGAGCATCTACATAAATATACAACTCCACGAAAAATAAATTCTATAATATTAAACAAGAGAGGGAGCAGGACTACAGACGAGTGCAGCCACCTTGGAAACCTCCAAGAATCTCCGGAATAGATAGACAACTCACCCTACCCTAACACATGAATCTGCACACAAGGTACAGAGAGTAATGTGAGTACGCCAACTCAGTAGTAATGAAAATAAATCAGGTCTGAGCAGCAAGAAACACAAAAAAATCAATGTCATCATATCACAAGAGGCACAACCTTTCTTTCCAATAGTATAACATAGTTATGTGAAATTATCATGCCTTAAAATCATCTTCAGAAAAATCCTTTAATGAATTCATATGTTTAACAACTTCAAACCGAATGATTTAGTATGCAAATGAAAGTAGTAAGATCATAAGTAGCCCCTCGGGAAAAAACCATATATCAAATCATCCCCTCGGGCATGCCTCACACTCACTCAGCACTTCATAATCACTCATGCCTCCCAATCACTCATCACTTGGCCTCCCATCACTCGTCACTCGGCACTCGGTGCGCTCACTGGGGGTGTGTACAGACTCCGGAGGGGCTCTTTCAGTCCAAGCGCTAATATCACTCAGCACCTCACCATCACTCTTGGCCGTAGGCCACACTCAGCCGAACCACTCGAAAGGTCCCTTGACCCAAAACATCAGTTTAAATCTCAAAGTGGTGTAAATCATGCGAGTTTCGAAAACAGTATGCACAATGATGTTGAGTGAAATCATCATCAAATAGTGAGGAAAATAGTAGTAAAAATCCCTCAAAGGGTTTAAATAGATCGACACGAGGCCCCAAACACGGCGTATAGCACAAATATTTCAAGAAATCTTTAGAATATTATTTCACACAAGGTTTTGTGTAAATATGCAACCCATTAGTTGCCGAGCAAAGGACCCAGTCCAATCAAAAAATCAGTACGCGCCACATACTTGTCATCTAACATGTGCGCCTTTCTAAAATCGGTGAGAAATATGTAGTTCGTGGATCCATACACTCAGGACAAGATTTATAACCATTACTTACCTCTACCGGGTCACAACACTAGTCCACAATGCTTTTGCCCCTCAAATTGGCGCCCGATTGCTCCGAATCTAGCCAAAACAAGCTGTCGGAATTCGATAATTTTTACATCACAAGAATCTTTATCCTCCCATGAGACCGCACATACCAAGAAAACTAAAATCGGACCACAATTGGCCACTCAAATCCTCAGAAGAAAAATCACATTCCCATACACCCTTCTTCCCCAATTTTGGGTTTAATTCCTCAAATTGCATGGTGAAAATCAAGACCAATTCATAATACTTACCACAAGAACCCTACTGACAAGCCAGTCCAAAATGTCCTCCTCCCGAGCTCTCAAATGGAAAAACAAGTTCTGGCCAAGAATCCCCGAAATAGAACTTAAAACTGACTGCCCAGGCCTTTTCTTCACTGCGATCGCGGAAGCTCCCACGCGATCGCGAAGAACAAATTTGCTGCCCCATCAAATTACCCTACGCGGTCGCAGACATCCACACGCGATCACAATTCTCCAGGACATAAACCCACACGATCGCAAACCATTCTACGTGATCGGAAAGAACAACAGCTCAGATGACTCACGCGCCCTTTTAACTATACACGAACGCAAACAACACCATGCGATCGCACTGACCAACCACCTCATAGTCACGCGATCGCGATTGCGATCTCCACCACGCGATCGCGTATAACAAAAGTCCCCTTAGGAGCGAATTAGTAAAACAGGGTACTCGACCCAAAACATCAGTTTAAATCTTAAAGTGGTGTAAATCATGCGAGTTTCGAAAACAGTATGCACAATGATGTTGAGTGAAATCATCATCAAATAGTGAGGAAAATAGTAGTAAAAATCCCTCAAAGGGTTTAAATAGATCGACACGAGGCCCCAAACACGGCGTATAGCCCAAATATTTCAACAAATCTTTAGAATATGATTTAACAAAAGGTTTTGAGTAAATATGCAACCCATTAGTTGCCGAGGAGAGGACCTAGTCCAATCAAAAAATTAGTACGCGCTACATAATCGTCATCCGACATGCGCACCATTCTAAAATCAGTGACAAATATGTAGTTCGGGGATCCATACATTCAGGACAAGATTTATAACCATTACTAACCTCTACCGGGCCACAACACTAGTCCACAATGCTTTTGCCCTTCAAATTGACTCCCGATTGCTCCGAATCTAGCCAAAACAAGCTCTCGGAATTCGATAATTTTTACATCACAAGAATCTTTATCCTCCCACGAGACCGTACATACCAAGAACACTAAAATCGAATAATAATTGCCCACTCAAATGCTCAGAAGAAAAATCACATTCCCATGCACCCTTCTTCCCCAATTTTGGGTTTAATTCCTCAAATTGCACGGTGAAAATCAAGAAAAATTCATGAAATTTAACCACATATGGTTGAAGAATACTTACCACAAGAACCCTACTGAAAAGCCAGTCCAAAATGTCCTCCTCCCGAGCTCTCAAATGGAAAAACAAGTTCTGGCCAAGAACCCCCGAAATAGAACTTAAAACTGACTGCCCAAGCCTTTTCTTCACTGTGATCGCGGAAGCTGGATCACGAAGAACAAATCTGCTGCCCCATCAAATTACCCTACGCGCTCGCAGACATCCACACGCGATCGCAATTCTCCAGGACATAAACCCATACGATCGCAAACCACTCTATGCGATCGAAAAGAACAACGACTCAGCTGACTCACGCGCCCTTTTAACTATACACGAACGTAAACAACACCATGAAATCGGACTGACCAACCACCTCATACTCACGAGATCGCGATTGCGACCTCCACCACGCGATCGCGTATAACAAAATTCCCCTCCGGAGCGAATTAGTAAAACAGGGTACTCGACCCAAAACATAAGTTTAAATCTCAAAGTGGTGTAAACCATGCGAGTTTCGAAAACAGTATGCACAGTGATGTTGAGTGAAATCATCATCAAATAATGAGGAAAATAGTAGTAAAAATCCCTCTAAGGGTTTAAACAGATCGACACGAGGCCCGAAACACGGCGTATAGCCCAAATATTTCAACAAATCTTTAGAATATGATTTAACATAAGGTTTTGAGTAAATATGCAACCCATTAGTTGCCGAGGAGAGGACCTAGTCCAATCCAAAAATTAGTACGCGCCACATACTCGTCATCCGACATGTGCGCCTTTCTAAAATCATTGAAAAATATGTAGTTCGGGGATCCATACCCTCAGGACAAGATTTATTATCATTACTTACCTCAACCGGGCCACAACACTAGTCTGCAATGCTTTTTCCCCTCAAATTGGCTCCCGATTGCTATGAATCTATCCAAAACCAGTTAAACATGATTAATATATACTCAAGGAACACAACCCAATCGAAAAGTAATAATTTATACAAAAATCTCGAAATTCGGCCAAACCCGTGCCCCAATCCCACATCTCGGAATTCGATAATTTTTACATCAAAATAATCCTTATCCTCCCACGAAACCGTACATATCAAGAACACTAAAATCGGACCAGAATTTCCCACTCAAATCCTCAAAAAAAAATCACATTCCCATGCAACCTTCTTCCCCAATTTTGGGTTTAATTCATCAAATTGCATGGTCAAAATAAAGAAAAAATACATGAAATTGAACCAAAGATGGTTGAAGAATACTTACCACAAGAAATCTACTGAAAATATCATCCAAAATGTCCTCCTCCCGAGCTCTCAAATGGAAAAACAAGTTATGGCCAAGCACCCCCGAAATAGAACTTAAAATTGACTACCCAGGCCTTTTCTTCACTGCAATCGCGAAGAACAAATTTACTGCCCCATCAAATTACCCTACGCGATCGCAGACATCCACACGCGATCGCGATTCACCAGGACATAAACCCACGCGAAAAGCAATGGTTCAACCCACTCACGCGCCCCTTTTTACTCTACGCGAACGCAAACAACACCACGCGAACGCACTGACCAACGACCTCATACTCACGCGATCGCGATCTCCACCACGTGATCACGTATAAAAAAATACTGCCTCACTATTTTACCCTACGCGATCGCAAACATTCTCACGCGATCGTGTAGAAGGAAACCAGACCCTCACACCAGAATAAATCTGCCAAGATTTCAAGCCTAAAGTTGGTCCGTTAACCACTCGAAACACACTCGAGGCCTCGGGACCTCAACCAAACATACCAACATATCCCATAACATCATTCAAACTTAGTCGAGCCTTCGAAACACCAAAAACAACGCAACAACAACAAAATCGCATCAAATTCAAGCTTATGAACCTTGAAACTTCAAAATTTCGCTAACTACGCCGAAACCAACCAAAACACCTCTGATTGACCTGAAATTTTGCAGAAACATCCAAAATGACATTACGAACCTGCTCCAAATTGCATAATTTCATTCCGGCCCTGATAGCCTATTTTCCACTACCGACCGAAAATAACCAAAAACTAACTTTCGCCAATTCATGCCTAATTCTACACCGGACATCATAAAAATATTCTGAACCAAGTCCTTAGTCCCAAATCACCTAACGAAGCTATCCGAGCCATAAAATCTACATTCCGAGGTCGTTCACCAATAAGTCAACCCTCAGTTGACTTTTTCAAATATCAGGCTACCTTGAGAGACTAATTGCCTCAATACTCACCATCACCACTCTGAACCCGAACCAATCTACCCCACACACATAAATGAAGCTGAAACGGGGGAAACGAGGCTAAACTCTTAGAACAACCGGTCTGTTCATTACAAACTCTTACCTTAATTTATCGTTGCTGAGGTTTGCTACCAAGTCCCGGCTTACTCTCGTTGCTTATTCCATATGTATAAATTTAAGTCCTTTAATTCTTCCTCGTTGCTGCTCATCTTTATAATGGCGGTCCAATCTCATATTATATTTTGTGACTTTTGTCCATCTATTTTTGATTCACCTTAATATTGATCTACAATATATCACTGATAACTTGAAACTTCTTACGTAATACTTTGCCGCTAGCGCTTACGTTACATCAAGGAATATCCGAAGTGATTCCCATAATAGTATTTCATAGTGTATCAATGTGATTCACCTTATGGGGGTATCCTAAATTCATTCCGCCAGCGAAATGGTTTCTTCTTCTCTTCTTTTTTTCTCTTCAATTCATTACTCAAACGAAGGCCCAAACATCATCCTTTATCTATCACAATTATACCCTCATTTTATTCCCAAGTCAGCATTTCATTCCTTATAAATGCTATTAATCTTCGACTCTTTTGAGTTTATTAGGGCTATAGTGAGCTTTTTATAACATAGAGAAACTGTCTGCTCTCCTGGTATTCACGAGCTTAATCCTAAAGACTTATCCATTCTCGTCACTTTTTTACTTGCCTTTCCTCATCCTTACTTATGCTTTCTCAAAATATTGTCAATCTACCGTTAGCTTGCGACCTATACATATCCCTAAATAAACTTTCCTTCAATTTGCTTGCACCATAGATTTCCAAATGTTATTCTGGAACGTCAAGCAAGATATCACATCATCTCAAACTTTACTATATTCTCTTAACTAGATCCCTCAGTACTTAGAAACCATAGGCTAAAGGACATGCCGCTATCATTCTCGGTTATTGGATCCTTATGCTTATAGCCTTTTATCCAAAATATGGACTATTAACGATCTTCTGCCTTTGAGTATCTCGTACGTTGTTCACCTTTACCTTACTTACCTTAAAATATCGTATCGTATTTTCTATCTCTTTTCAAATTCCCTTCCACGTAGGTGTAATTACCGTCCATGACTTGAAGCTTTATTATAATACTCGCACCTCTGGTACATACACAATCTGTTGGGAGCTTCGTACTCACTTCTTATGAGGCTGGTACTTCTTCTAACTGGCTTTCTTGTAGAGCATTTTTGTCGAGGGGATGACCCTTCCAATCCTTTACAACTCTCAATACTTGGTTGGGACTGTTAGTAGTGCAAGTTGCCAAGGATGAAAAAGGAAGGAATGCACGGGAAAGAAGGAGTGAGATGGTCATCATCTTTCGTTTCTTGGGTTGGATTTTATAGAATTTAATTTGTATTGGATGCTTTATCGTTCTTGCTTACCTCTTGAATTTATAGAGGAGACGTGTCATGGTTTTTGCTATAATTTTGAACCACGTAGGTTTAATTATGGCATTATTGGTGCGATCTTTTATTGTACTAAAATTTTGGGAAATTAAAGAGAAGCTATTCATAAAATATGAAAGAAGTACAGAGATCTAATAAGAAAAAGAAAAGTTTTTTGTGTGGTTACCCTTAAAATTAGATAACAATGAAACTTATAAGCTGTTTTAATGACACGTGATTTCACCTAATACCAATTGATAAATATGATGATTAATAATAGAAACTAACTATAAAATAAGGCAAACCAGTATTGAGATACACTTAACCCTCGAGTTGGACACCCTTGAACTGACTGAGAAATAAGTTATAAAATATGAAATAAGCTGATGAACAAGAGAATTTCAGAGAGAAAGTGCATTGTATTGTTTTGATATGTGAGAATGAGATAGATTATAAATTATTACAACCCCCCCCCCCCTTATATAGTAGAGAAATTCTACTTATGGTGCAACTCTAATTACATAAGAAAATCCCATTATTAGCTAAATAATTATTCTTGATTTGATCCGGTATGAGATTTTCGCGATGATTCTCGATCAGTCACAGATATCTCGCAATTCTGTTATTATGCTATCTTCGGTCTTGCTCGATGTATGTCTCGTTTGGTCTCGATCACTACTGGTCTTGATCTCGATAAGTACCTCGAATCCCGAACTCGGTATCTTATCCTCATACCTCAGTCTGATCTATTACGGGGACGATCTTCGATCCATCACCCCAGTATCAGTTAATCAATAAAATCGGGTGGGCCTGGTTTTAACCGAATACAGATAGTCCCCTCATTTTTTGGAGTGTAATGACAAGAAACGAATTGAGCCTTCAATTTTTACCTTGACCTGTCATGACATCATTACAGTGACTGAAATGTACCGTCGGTACAGTTCCCCAGGTTATTAACGTGTGTCAATTAATTGTCGGCCATTAACAACTTTGAACCGTCGCGGTAAACCCATAAATAGGCCTTTTTCCACTCTTTCAAACTTTACTCTCAAACTTCTACTCTAACTTTTGAAGTTCTTCTACACTTTTTCAAGTTCTTCATCTGCAAATCTTCAAGTTTCACCGTCAACCACTTCTTAAAACACCAAATCTCTTCATCTTTCATTAACCTCAGAACTAAATGGAGAAAACATCGAAGACTGTGCAACAAAAGGAAACCGCTTCATCCTTTCAGCCGGCCAGCAAGAAAATACCGGTAGAACCATGCCTTGAGGAATGTATTCTTGCAGGTGCATTATCAATTCCAATTTTAAAGTCGATAAAACCTCGTCGATCACCGATCGTTGCGAGCCAGTATCGAGATACATATACTCGATACCTGAATATTTTCTCGAAAAAATGAAGAAGGATTGTAGCTGGCTGAACAAAGAGGTCGTGATACCGGCCCCAGAGGAGAGTATTACCACCCACGTGAAAGGGTTCTTGAGTGTTTACACTTACCCTTTCACATTAGGCCCCCTCGATCCAATCGTCGTGGACTTCTGTAGAAAGTATTGGGTGACCCTCGGGCAGATCCATCCCCCCTTTCTGGAGAATCGTAATATTGCTCTGATTCTTTCCGAGCAAATTTTATAGGCTCCCTTTCACCCTCGACCACCTCATCAGGTTATACAGCACCCGGCTTTACCGAGGTGGGCTAATAAAGCTCCAGCATCGAGCCACCAGAGATTTCATCTACAACATAGACGAGGACAAAGATCGAGGCTGGATGGGTCAATTCATCCGAGTGAAGACTTCGGACCTGATTCTGGCTGAGAAGATGTCGTTTCTCGAGAAGTGGAATATGAAATGTAAGTACGATCCCACTATTAGTTTCCATTTGTTATTTTGTTTCTTCAGTTTTTCTCACCGACATGCTTTTTCATGGTGTAGCGGCTGCCCCGATGTAATTCCTAACCTCGACAGCTGGTTTAGGGACCTGGTCTCGGCCTCAACGTATGCTGAGCACGCATGGCGCGACTTATCAAAATGCTGATGGGATGCAAAAAATTATGGTAAATCCTTTTTTATGTATTTAATGATTTGGTTGAAACATTCCTCCAAACTTACTCAATTTCTTCTCCTGCAGGTCTCGGCAAAGATGTAATCATGAGGCCTCCCTCCGGTGAAGAAAACACTCTGCTCCCTATTCAAGAGTCGGCAAAGGAGAGTAAGTAGAGGAAGAGGGCATCGACCCCCGAGGGATCGGAGCCTAAGAAGAGGGTGGCTCGTAAACCGAGAAAAAACATCATCCATCTGACCATGGAGTCAGTTCGGTTCCTAAGGGAGGCGGAGGAAGAAGAAGACGATTCCTGGATGGTGTCCTGAGTAAATACAAAACGAAGCTCCAAAAGCCAGTGAGTCGGTTAGAGTTGGAGACATTCCGCCCCGATCTGATGGGGCCCGGAAAAAGACTTGGGCGAAGACCCCGAATCATCAAAGGCTGAAGATTCCTCCCATCGAGGTGAACAAATGGCGGGTATGGCCGTGGAGGCTGGTCTCGAGGCTCCACGAGATGAAGAGAATGTCCCAAGTGACCCACTTGGGTCAATTGAAATTGGAGACTTCCCATCGCTTTCTTCGTTTTCCGAGGGGATGATTCAGGAGGCTCGGTCCATGAAGACTCCTTCCATAGAAGGAGCTAATGGAGGGGAGGAACCTTTCCGTGGGTACTTTACTGGAATCGCGGACGTTGCTGCCCTGAGCGACTTGGAGACATCGATGAAGGATTCGGGTAGAGCACCGAGTCGATTCAATGAGGCACATCAAGCTTTGAATCAGGTAAGCCTTAACTTCCCTTGTCGATATCACACTTGTGTTTTTTCTCTTCTTGTTTAATTTCTTTTCTTCTATCTGTGTAGGCTTTGGCGCTTCATCAGGAGGCATTTTCTAGATCTCGAGCAGAATTGAGCTGGTACGAGGCCGATATTCAAGGGCTTACCGAGAAGAAGAATACCCTTAAACTTCTCAGTGGTCAGAAAGAAGAATAAATCAAGGACCTCCGAGCTGAGCTAGCCGCGGCTCGGAAAGAATAAAGTGATATGACCGAGCAGGTAATAAATGTCTTAGAAGTTTATGGCATGGGTTCGGGGATGATGGCTAACAATTCGATCTCGGAGGTTCAGCAGAAGCTCGAAATGATCTATTAGCTCCGTGAAGAGGTAGATTTGGTTAAGGTCGAGACCATGGCGTGAAAGCAAAATATGGACAGCCTTGCTTCGAAGAAGGAGGATGCTCTGGCTGAGTTGTCCTCGGCTCACAATCAGCTTTAGGGTATGATAAAGCCGAAGAGCAGCCTCGTCATGTCCATTTTACAATTTGCTTTGTTTGTCCGAAAATTAAATGCGACATTTAATTTATTTCAACTTTCAAGGATAAACACGTGATCAATGTTGGCACTTTTGCATTAACAGGGCAGTTTGATGTTGTATTATACCGTGTCTCATCCTAACTTTCTTTGTCGTCTTTGAATTATTATGCAATTAAATAGGCGATAATTATACTTAGTAGTACTGTATTCCCATTTTCTTAACTTATTAACTATGTTTCACGTGAACTAGGAATTTTGTACACTTATACGATGAAATTTGTCGTCGTACGTTCATCCATTGTTCCCAACTTCTTTTTGTCGTCTTTGGATAATCGTGCAATTATAGAGACCCCCGTATATTTAACTAGACATTATTTCATATTTCTTAACTTTTTACTTTTCAACTTTTTTTAACGAACGGCTATCAGCCCAAAAACGAGAATATTTTAGCACGTAAACAGAAATGAAGTCAGGATTTAAAGTTTATGAGTTTAGGATTATAGTCCGTTTAAGTTAACGGGTTCTAAATTGATAATTTATACATATTTAATAGATTTCTTAAGGCAAATACAAAATTTAAACTAAAATTACTGGGTTAGTCCGAACCCGTATCTCGCATGCTAGCTCCACCCCTGCATGTAAAAGGATAGTAAAGTCAATAGGATTGTTACAACAGAGGTGGCAAACGGGCAGGTGAAAAATGGATAATACAAAAATGAATAAATTATCCGATCTGATCAATAATTAATATGGATAGAATATGGGTTAACCAACGGGTAATATGGATATCCAAATTATCCATGGCTTCTTGACTATGATATTTTTTAGAGAATTCATACTCTCCCAAACTTGAGAAATCCCCAATTTGAGTCATTAAAAATATTACAAAAGTTAAACTCATTAGTTACTCATGGATTATTCATTTTCTAAGTGGACAATATAATTCTTATTCATATTTGACCAGTCTTTAAAAAAATTTATTATCTAACTCATTTTTTAACGGATAATAACTATTTTTTATTCAATTTGCCACCATTCATTACAACAGTTCAATGAAAAAGAAAAGGAGCAAGGGATAGATATAAGTGAAAAGTTCTGGGATGTGAAAGCATTGCCGTACAATTTATAAGGAATCTTTGTAGAGAGGATACTAAAAGTTTATCTTTATGTTTATTGCAAACCAATATAAATGTATGAAATGTGTTTACACGTAGACTTTTATCATAAATCTATTATTTAATTAATATATATTAAATCACTTAATCACAAGTTAAATATAATTTAATAATAAATATCGGATACGAGTTAGTTCCAGCGAGTCAGCTTTGAAATTCACCTCGATCGCTCCCACAAAATATGTTGCTTAATTTCCTACAGGCCAATGGATTCTTAATCTGATGCTTCATTTATACCAAGAGACCGCGAGATAATTCAAATGGTAAATTAACATTTTCTTTGATTAATTTACAATCTTCTTGTGGTTGTGAGTTTTTTAAGCATTCATAAAATAATACTTTCTCCGTCCATGTATTTCTTTTTTTGTCCGTTCCAAAAAATATTTTCCTTAGTACCCATCAAACCCTAAATCTTTGTGATATAGAGGAACTGATCAGTGTGTGTATTAGATATGTTTGCGCCTTCGTGCATTTATTTTGTATTATATTTCTATGCGTTAACAGGTATAGCAGTCTACTTCAGACATAAAGAGCCCAAACATCAGCTGATTGTGGAGTCTGCTTCGTTAAACATAAATTTCTATCTTGATCATTATAAGTGTGCTAACCTAACAGTGTGGAAGGTAGACAACTACCCTAAACCCCCAAAGCACAACACCATAAGCACAGGTGCAAAGTTGGGAAATCCCCTGGATGTGAATAGCTGGTTTCAAATTAAGTCTCTTGGTGGCTCGACGTATAAGCTAGTGTTTTGTCCCTACGGAGAGGACTTTACTTGCCAAAATGTAGGCATCACTGAGAAAAATGGATATAGGCGTTTGGTTCTCGCAGAGAATGCAAAGGCCTTTGTGTTCATAAAGCATGGCGGAATTGGAAAGGCCGAAGCATGATTATGCATCTGCTTTCTAATAAAACATATGCATGTTGTGTTTCACTGGATGTAAGAATAAATAATGTAATGCAGGCCTAATAAGTGCGCTATGCATGCTTTATTCCTTGTAATAGTGGTGTTTCACTGATATTTTGTTTACCCTAAAATCTGAGTAACAATTAAATTCATATCGTGGTCTTAAAGATATGTGATTTGGTCCGATACTAATTGATAAACAAGAAGATAAATGGATAAGTTAAGTGAGCAAGTTAAAGCAAACCAATATATGAGCGCATCGACCTCGAGCTACGGTGACCTCGAAGAACACTAGTATGAACAGTATGAAGTAAGAGTGTATATTCTTTTCTAGATGATTGATGATCTTCAAAAATAAATGGGCTCCCCTTTATATAATAGGAGAATCCTCAATAAGATACATTTTCATTTCTTGAAAGGAATCTAATATGTACAGTTGTCTAACTGCCTAGTACGAATTCGTACAAATCTGTTCCGGAATTGACGCCCTGATCTTTGTGTCATTGCGAAAATCTCGATCATTCTGTTACAAACTCATAACGACATTATCTCGAAGTAGGCTATATTCGGACCCGGTATTGTGCGCTTTGGTCCTAAAGCCTTGCACTCAGTCATCAGGCTCGAGCTTGAGCTACTGAGCTCGCTTGATCCATTTTGAACTCGGGCTCGGGGCGACTCCTCGAACCTATGAAATTGAGCGTACCTTATTATGACCGTATACAGATAGTCCCCGCGTTTCTTAGAATAAAATAATAAGAAATGTTTTGAGCCTCGAATTTCCGGAGTCCCTAGTAATGATATCATCCACGTGACGTAAGAATTCGAAGTGACTGAAACGTCCTGTCGGTACATTTTCCAAAATATTAAATGCTTGACAGTGGTGGTCGGCCACTAGTACCACCGAAACGTCACCGCTATTCTATAAATATAGGGTTCCTTCTCTCATTAAGAACTTTTACTTCCCTTTCGCAACTCCTCTGAACTCTTCTTCTATTCAACTTTTTCTCTTTCGCCCATAACTTCTCCGCCCTCTTATTGCCAAAAGTTGTCAAATCTCATCTCTTTCTGCTTCTTTCTACCGTACTAGTGGCTAAACCTCAAAAACCATTCCTGAAAAAGAGGGAACTTTCTCTTCCTCTTCCCGTTTGGCCGGCGGCTTCTTCACGAGATCGTTCCTGGTGGTTGCACCTTAAAGAAAGACTTCATCGTCGAAATTCCACCTGATGTTCCCCGTCGATGTGAGCATGCTTCGAGGTACATTTGATTAGGGCAACAGAAACTTTCTCATAACTCTATTTGATTACCCTTCAAATACCCAACTTTCTCATAACTCTATTTTTCTTCAAGAATTTAATTACTCTTCTATAAATTCACACAACCCAAATGCACTAATGTGTTGCATTACTTTTTTATGCAATAATAACTCTCAAATTTTTGCTCCATAATTAAAAAGAAAATAATTTTTTCTTGATAGGGAAAAAATTGGAGAAAAATAAATTCCCGAGAAAAATATTTAAGCCAATCAAACATGAAAAAATTAAAAAATATTTTCTGAAATTTTTTTTCATCGTACCAAACACACCCTAAAAGAAAAACTATCTGTATTGAAATGAACTTTCATAATCGCTAGTACATCTCCTTACGTAGAGAATGAAATCAAATGGAGAGGTATACTCTCTTTCTTTGGCCAAATCAAATACCAAAAGAAGATCAACGGAAGCAAGGTTGATCTAACGGTTTCTGCCCTAATAACTTTAAATTAGTCTCTTTCTGTTCGACAACGGAGAAACACCTCGAGGCCATGAAAAAGGACTGTGGCTCGGGGGATGGGGTCGTGATACAGTTCCCTACCCACGAGGATAGCATTACCACTACCGTGGAGGGGTTTTTAAGTGTCTACACTTACCCTTTCATGCCAGCCCCCTCGATCCAATTGTGATTGATTTTTGGAAAAGATACCAAGTAACCCTCGGTCAAATGCATCCATCTGGCGAATAATGATTATGCTTCGCTACTTCTCCAGCAAGGCCGAGGGGCTCGATTTCACCCTTAGCCACCTTATGCGCTTGTACTAGCCTTAACGCTTCCGAGGGTTGATCTAACTACAATGCCGGTCAACCAAATCTTTCTTTGCCAACAACAATGAAGATAAAGATTGAGGCTAGATAAGCCGGTTCATTCAGGTGAGGATCATCGATATCTTCCCCATGGATCAAATGTCGTTCCTCAAAAAGTGGAACTTCGACCGTAAGTGAAGCTTGTTTCCTCAGTAATTTTCTATAATTTAACTATTATTTGCATGACGTTCTTATTTTTATTTGCAGCGTCCCTTGTATTCCCCATGCGATCCCCGATCTCGAAGACTGGGTCCAGAAACTAGTCGCGACCCCCTCGTAAGACAAGCACAAATGGCGTGATTTGTCGAAGGGCAAATGGGAAGCCAAACACCACAGTAAATTCCTGGTACTTTCTTCTTTGTCTGAAACACTTCCTTCCTAACACTTAGTTTATATTTATGCAGGCATTGGAGGTTTCTCCAAAATAAGGCCGGCCCTTCCGGGGAAAAGATGGAGTCTCCGATTCCAAAGTCGAAGAAGGACAATAAGAGAAAAAGGGCTTCGAAGCTCCAAGACCCTCAAAATGAAGCGGGGCCTGCTCGGAGACGCAGGAAGAATGTCATTCTTGTGAACATGGACTCAGTCCACCAGTTCATGGATGATGAAAATGATGAGGACGAGGATTTGGCTCTGGTGACCCAAACAAAAAAGCAATTCGTGGCCACCAAACCCACCGAAATCGAGATCCTTCCTTGTGTTGAAGGGACCTCGAAGGAAAATAAGGGCAATGACCTCGAGTCGCTCGATGTCATGGTTGTTTCACGACCTTCTGCAAGAACGCCAAAGGGGGAAGGTTCTGAAGCCCCTACGATCGAACAGAGCGCCTCGGGGGACCTCCCCGAGGCCATGACAATAGGTCACTCCCCATCACTTCCGGATTACTCTGAGGACTTCTTTCTGGAAGCCTGAGTCCTGAAAACTCTTGGCTCGGACGAAGTCCCTAGTGAGGACGATCCTTTCCAGGGTTGCTTTAGTAGAGTCGATGATGCCGACCTCGTCGATGCATCTTCAACCTTCGTAGAGGCCCAACGTCTCTTCTCTAAGGTAAGCCTTAACTCTTAATGTTGCATTTTCCTTTTTCCCTTCTAACTTTAACTAATAACTTCTTTTCTTTGTAGGCTTTTTCTAAGTTTAAGGCCGAGCTGAGTCAGTGTGAGATCGAACTGAATAAATCCTTGGGTGAAAGGAAGGTCATGAGGCTCCGTTGTAATAAAAAAAAAGAGGAAGAGCTTACAGGTCTTCGGGCAGAGTTAACTAAAGCACGAGAATATGAGGTTGAGTTGGAAAAGCAGGTACCTATTATTTTGAAAGAGTATGGCCTTCTCGTCCCAACTGTGAAAGCTAATACTTCAATGTCTCAGGTACAACAAAAGGTGGAGATGATGGGGAAGCTTCGAGGCGAGGTTCAACGGGTTAATGCCGAGTGCAACCAATGGACGGAAAAGATGGACCTCCTTGTTTAGGGAAAGGAAGCTGCACTAACCAAACTGGTAGCGGCCGAGACTCAGCTCAGGAGTTTCAAAGAGAGTAGTTCGGTCCAGGTCGAAAAGATCACTGAGCTCGTGGCCAAACTTGACAAACCCGAAGTCGAGGTTGCTGAAGCCAAGGCCGAGGTCAAGAAGACTCAGATCACGACTGATAAAACTGCTGCCGTGTACTTGAGAGACATCGAAGCTGCTCAAAAGGAGCTGAGGGAAGTTGTAGACCGAGAAAAGCAAAGAAATAACTTGCCTATGTGCCAATCTTGGATAAATACCCTCGAGGAGATTCACGTTAGAGGCTTCGATCTCACTAAAGAGATTGCCCAAGCATAGGGGGATGAAGCCGATGCCAGGTTTCTTATCTCCTCATTCGATAAGGATGATGATGGTGAAGGCAACCAAGGTGGGTCCGATAATAAAGAGGGACCCGAAGCAGAACCCATTCCCGATGAAGAAGCTTCCCCCGAGGGAGAAGTGGTTCCCGAAGGAGAAATTGCTCCCGAAGGAGGAGCTGCTCTCGAGGTGTAGATTGGGATTTTTTCTTTCCCTTTTGTATTTTCCTTTTTCTGAACCTTTGTACATATCACTTTTCTGAATATAAAAGAAGAAATTTCTTTGAATTCCTTCTCAATACTTCTTGCTTTACAATTTTTCCCAATAACTTCATTCTTCGAATGGTGTGTTCGAGATTCTGTCTCAGATGGTTTCTTTGAAGTTGTCATGGTTGAGTTTGAATAATGTTCAAACCTTCGGGGCATATACCCCTTGTGTCAAATGATAGGTCTTCGAGCCATGATCGAAAAGTTTATTTGGGCTCGAGTTAATCGAACCCGTGGGTTTAGATGGGGTGAGAACGAAGTCTCGAATCCTTAATGTATCGACCCTTAGGCTCTTTCAAGTTGGGAAGTTATGGCCTCTAAGAGATGGCTATTATTTCCCCTTTTTGGCTAAAAAGAATAAGTGAATTTTTTTATGTTTGTTACTTGGCACGCATCTTTTACCCATTGCGTCTTTTCGAGGGTTTAGTGTCGATCGGAACCTCTTTTGTTTCTAATGCCTTAGTACAGGTTTGTGTGTAAGTAGTTTTGATACCTCTGGAGGTTTTCTCGAGATCTGATTTTATCGAAGCCCTTTGATTATTTAGGCAAGTGTAGACTTTATTTAACCGATTTTTTAGAAGTATTTGAAGGCCTTTAGTTCATAGCCGAAGTCGGACATCTCCGAACCGCATCATTTCAGTTGTAGCTTTTTCATATGACCGTACTATTTAATATTGCCATAGCGTCCTGGCATGTCTCTTGGACTTGTTTCCCGATAGAATTTCGAACTTGTTCAAAATATTAGTCTCAGAGTGCGATGGACTTGGCCTTTACGTCGAGGGATGCCTCTTTGAGATCTTACGAGTTCGAGTTTATACAATTCGAATGTGTTGACTGCCGACGACAGTCCCCAAGTAGCCGAGGTGTACTTGCGTTTTGGCTCTTATCCCTTTTCTTATATAGAATCATAATTATGGAGCTTCGTATAGTATCAAATTTCTTCAAGATACAAAGTGTATAATATATAAAGGATGCTTCTTTAAATAACTACATGCGTACATGTTTTGCCATCGGGGCTTGGTTAATCTATATGGACGCGGTTCCTTTGAACGTTTGGCCTGTTACAATGTTTTCCTATCGAGACCCTCTTAGGAGTGAAGTATTTTCCTTGAAATGTTAGTCCATGAGGGTGATTCCCCCTAGTATTCGAGGTTGATTGAAAAGAAGACTTTGCTACTGTTGAATTCCCCTTAGGTAGCACATATTTATTGCCTCATTAAAAGCCTCACCGGAAAAACCCATTGGGATAAAACCTGATGTAAAGAAAAAAAGGGTGCAACACATGCTTTAAAACCTAAGGTCTTCACGTAGAAGGGCGTCTCGATGTCTTCGACCGAACACCTGCAATGAGTTAGTCTCTAACACAAATGAAAAAAGGAGAAAATCATACCTTAGCAATAATAGTGTATGAGCGGTGATACATTCCAGTTGTTTGGCAGTTGTTCTCCTTCCATAGTGCTAAGTTTATAAGATCCTTTTCTGACGACTCAGATGACTCGATATGGTCCTTCCCAATTTGAGCCTAGTTTCCCTTCATTTGGGTCTCGAGTATTGAGGGATACTTTCCTTAAAAATAAGTCCCCGACTTCGAAGTGATGAAGGTTGGCCTCCGGTTATAATACCTCTCGATCCTTTACTTTTGTGCAGCCATTCGAACAAGCGCAGCTTCTCGCTTTTCATCCAATAATTTGAGGCTAATGTTCATACCCTCGTGATTTGATTCCTCGGTTGCATGCTGAAACTTGATGCTAGGTTCCCCAACCTCGACTGGAATTAATAATTCGAAACCATACACCAAAGAGAACAGAGTTGGTCTCGTGCTGTACTTTGATGTTGTTCGATATGCCCAAAGGACCTCAGGTAAAAGCTCTCTCCATTTCCCCTTCGCATCACTCAACCTTTTCTTCATGTTTTGAATAATATTCTTGTTTGTGGACTCGGACTGACCTTTTGCTCTTGGGTGATGGCGTCGATAAAATCCTCTTTATTTTGTGTTCTTCGAAGAAATTTCTTACCTTGCTGCCGATGAATTGCATCCCGTTATCGCATACGATTTCAACGGGTATCCCAAACTGACACACGACGAGATCCCATATGAAATCTATGAGTTGTTTTTCTCTTAATTTCCCGAAGGCCTGCGCTTCCACCCATTTGGAAAAGTAGTCAGCCATAAACAAAATGTATTTAGCTTTACCTGGTGCCGTTGGCAGGGGCCGATGATATCCATCCCCTATTTCATGAATAGCCACGGGGATAGGACTGAATGAAGTTGTTCACTGGGCGGATGGATCATTGGTGCAAACCTTTGGCATTTGTCGCATTTTCGGACGAACTCCTTAGTGTCTTTCTCCATGCTATCCTAGTAATACCCAGCTCTAATAATTTTTTGAATCAAAGAATCAGTGCCGGAGTGGTTCCCACAAGTGCCTTCGTGGATTTCTCGTAAAACATAATCGGTCCCCCGGTCCTAAGCATACCGCCAGTGGTCCATCGAAGGTCCTCCTGTACAACGTTCTGTTCTCATCTAGTGTGAATCGGGCTGCTTTAGCTCGTAGGGCTCTCGACTTTTTAGGGTATGGAGGGAGTTTTCTGTGCTTCAAATACTCAACATATTTATTCCTCCAATCCCAAGTCAAATTTGTAGAGTTTATCTCAGCATGACCTTCTTCGACCACAGACCTCGACAACTGGACAACAGTCCCCAGGACAACATCACCTTCTTCGACTGATGGACCCAAATTTGCAAGTGCGTCGATCTCACTGTTTTGCTCTCGAGGTATGTGGTCCAACGTCCACTCCTTTAACCGGTGCAACGTCACCTATAATTTGTGTTAATATCTTTGTATTCTATCTTCTCGAACCTCGAAGCTTTTGTTCACTTGGTTCACCACCAACAAAGAGTCACACTTGGCCACGATGACCTCTGCTCCCAGGCTTTTGGATAATTTGAGACCTGCAATCATGGCCTCGTACTCGGCCTCATTGTTAGTTAACCTAGAAGTTTTGATTGATTATCTAATAGTTCTACAAGTAGGTGGTCTGTCACGACCCAATTTCTCCTCAGAAGGCATCGTGGACGTACCTAGTCTCTACGACTAGGTAAGCTTAATTGCGGAAACACATATTAAATAAAAGCAATAGAAATAAAGAGGAAATAAGTGAGCCTACAATGAAACATCGCCACTTGGCGCATACAAAAATATAACTTTTCCCAAAACCCGGAATATCACTTTAGTCACAAGCTTTGTCTCAAAATAGCTCTATATAAGGAGAGGGAATTTACATGAAAAAGAAATATATCTAAATCTGGAGTGGAAGGTGACTGGAAGGACTCTGCGGACACGCCAGAATTACCTTTCGGTCTCCTAAAAGCTGCTGCTCCGCCCCCTAGCCACGAAACTGAGCGCTGGTACCTGGATCTGCACACGAAAAACATGTGCAGAAAAGGGCATGAGTACACCATAAATTGGTATCCAGTAAGTGCCAAGCCTAACCCCAGTCAAGTATTGACGAGGTCAGGTAAAGGCTCTACTAGATTTTTATAGTAAAAATAGTTTAAAATATGTATAGAAAGATATAATAAGCTGAGGAAGATTAGTAGAAACAATGAGCTATAATGAAATAGCAACAGGGAGCCTTTGGCTCAGCATAACATATATCACAGTAACAAGTATGCAATGTACTAAAGGGGGAAAGCTCCCGAAATCTCGTCCGTAGTCCCAATTTAAATATGCAATGCAGTACAGGGGGAAAGCTCCAGGAATCTCGTCTATAGTCCCAATTTAAATATGCTATGCAGTACAGGGGAAAAATGGAGTTTTTGCAAATGGCCCGTGTACGTACTTGTCACCTCATGCAAACAGCGCCCAAACAACATAAAACAGTATTAAAATAACCTAGGGGAAGTCCCCAACACAGATTTAGGCAAGCCACTTACCTCAACTACGCTACTCAACTCGAAACCACGCTCTTGCCACGAGTATCCAACTCCAAATGGCCTAAATCTATTCAATTCGATTGCATTATGTAAATATCATTTTAAGGAATCAAAATAGCTAATAAGTTCGAGGCGAATACGCGAACTTAGGAAAATCGCCCAAAAAGTCCTTCGGGCCCACGTCTCGGAAACGAGTGAAAGTTACAAATTTAGAACACCCATTCACTCACTCACTCACTCACTCAAACAAGAATCATCAAAAATCGACGACAAAATCCTATTAAATCCTCAGATTTTCTAATTAGGGAAATTTCTTCCCATTTGCATGATTTTTAACCTAAATCCCTTGATTGCATGGAAGAAAATGCTATAATTTAATGATATAAAAGGTAATAGGGTTAGGAATTGTTACCTATGAAGTCTTTCCTCAAAACTCACTCCAAATCGCCTACACCCGAGCTCCAAATGATTTTAGTAGTTATGAAATTCAAGCCCTCAAATATGATATAACTGCCCAGCGATTTCCGCACCTGTGCTCCTTGGACCGCACCTGCGGAAAATCCATCGCAGGTGTGAAAACCCACTAAAAGGCCAGGGGCCGCACCTGCGGTCAATTGGCTGCATCTGCGGCTCCGCACCTGCGACTATTGGTTGACTTGGCCAAGCCCGAACCTGCAAGCCCCTCATCCGCACCTGCGTGTCCGCACCTACGGAAACTCCATTGCAAGTGCGAAACACCAGAACCAGTAATGCTTCAGCTATTCTTCCAAGTTTTAAAATCACCCGTTGAGCATTCGAAACATCCCCGAGTCCCTAAGGACCTCAACCAAACTTACCAACCAGTCCTAATACCTTACCCAAACTTAGTCGAGCCTCCAAAACGCATCACATAACACCAAATTACCAATTATACATGGATTCAAGCCTAAGAACTTATGAAATTATCAAACTCTACAACATATGCCGAAATACCTCAAAACTAGTCTGAATGACCTCAAATTTTACACACATGTCACAAATGATACAACTGACCTACAACCACTCTCAGAATTCCATTCCAAACCCGATATCAAAATTCCACCTATCGGCTGAAATCGCCGAAATTCTATCTTTCGCCAATTCAAGCCTAAATCTACTACAGACCTCGAAAGCACATTTCGGACATGCTCCTAACTCCGAAATCACCCAACGGAGCTAACGGAGTCGACGAAATCCCATTCCGGACCCGTCTTCCCACAGTTCCAACTACAGTCCGATTTATAAAGCTTAAACTAACATATAAGGACTATGTGTCCAAAAACTCTCCGAATTTCACCACTCCACGTTCCAATAAGTCCCAAAAGAAGAAATAGACATGGGGAAAACAATTATTAGGAGATCAGGGCACTAACTCTCAAAATGACCTACCGGTTCGTAACATTCTCCCCCTCTTAAGAAATTCGTTTGTCCTCGAACGAGTATAGACACATACCTGAAGCTGTGAAAAGATGATGGTACTGATTGCGCATATCCTGCTCGGTCTCCCAAGTCACCTCTTCTACTGGCTTACCCCTCCACTGAACCTTTACTAACGCAATATCCTTTGACCTGAGCTTTCTGACATGTCTATCCAATATAGCTATTAGCTCCTCAATATATGATAATTCCTTGTCCAACTGGACTGAACTAAAATCCAAAACATGAGTCGGTTCACCGTGATATTTTCAGAGCATGGAGACGTGGAATACCGGATTAAATCCTTCTAGGTTGGGAGGCAGGGCTAGCTCATAAGCAACTCCCCAACACGTCGCAACACCTCAAAAGGGCCAATAAATTTCGGACTCAGCTTACCCTTCTTCCCGAACCTCATGATTCCCTTCATAGGCAATATCCAAAGCAAAACCCGATCAGCAGCCATAAACACCAAATCACAAACCTTCTAGTCTCCATAACTCTTCTGCCTGGACTGAGCAGCGCGAAGTCTCTCCTAAAGCACCTTCACCTTGTCCAGGGCGTCCTGGACCAAATTTGAACCCAACAATCGGGCCTCGCCCGTCTCAAACCATCTCACTAGGGACTGACACCGTCTACCGTACAAAGCCTCATACGGCGCCATCCGAATACTGAACTGGTAGCTGTTATTATAAGCAAACTCTGCAAGTGGCAAGTATCGGTCCCATGACCCTCCAAAATCCATCACACAAGCACAAAGCATATCCTCAAGAATCTGAATCGTGCGCTCGGACTGCCCGTCCGTCTGAGGGTAAAAGGTTGTACTCAACTCTACCCTGGTGCCTAGCTCCTGTTGAACGTCTCTCCAGAGCCGTGAAGTGAACTGTGTACCTCTGTCTGAATGATAGATACTGGAATACCGTCGAGGCAAACAATCTCCCTGATATAAATCTTCGCCAATGTCTCAGAGGAATATATAGTCAACAACGGAATGAAATGGACTAACTTAGTCAACCGATCCAAAATCATCCAAATAGCATCAAACTTCTTCATAGTCTGATAAAATCCGACCACGAAGTCCATGGTGATCCACTCCCACTTCCACTCTGGAAGCTCAATCTGCTGAAGTAACCCTCCCGGTCTCTGATGCTCATACTTGACTTGCTGACAGTTGAGACAGTTGGCCACAAACTCAACTATATCATTCTTCATACTTCTCCACAAATAGTTTTGTCTCAAACCCTGGTACATCTTCGCGGTACCCGGATGAATGGAATACCGCGAGCTATGGGCCTCCTCAAGAAGCAACTCCCTAAGCCCATCCACATTGGGCAAACGGATTCGACCCTGCATCCTCATCACACCGTCATCTCCTATAGTCTCATCCCTAGCATCACCTTGTCGAACCCTATCCTGAAGAACCAGAAGGTGGGGAACATCATACTGGCGCTCTCGAATGCGGTTATAAAGAGAAGACCAAGCTACCACACAAGATAAAACCCGGCAAGGATCCGAAAGATTCAACCTCACGAACTAATTCGCTAAGGACTGAATATCTAAGTCTAAGGGCCTCTCAACTGCCGGAAGATAAGCCAAACTCCCCAAACTCTCCGCCCGGCAACTCAAGGCATAGGCCACCACATTAGCCTTCCCAGAGTGGTATAATATAGTGATTTCATAGTCCTTTAGTAACTCCAACCATCTCAGCTGGCGCAAATTGAGGTCCTTCTGCTTGAATATGTGCTGCAAACTCCGGTGATCGGTGAAAATCTCACATGGAACGCCGTATAAATAATGACGCCATATCTTCAGGGTGTGAACAATCGCTACCAACTCGAGATCATGAACTGGATAGTTCTTCTCATACACCTTCAACTATCTGGACGCGTAGGCAATCACCCTACCGTCGTGCATCAACCGCCCCGAGGACAATCAATGAAGCATCGCAATAGACGGTATAGGACCCTGAACCCGAAGGCAATACCAACATTAGAGCTGAAGTTAGGGCTGTCTTGAGCTTCTTAAAGCTCTCCTCATACTCCTTAGTCCACCTGAACGGAGAACCCTTTTGAGTCAACCTGGTCATCGGTGTTGCAATGGATGAAAAACCCTCCACAAAACGGCGATAGTACCCAGCCAAACCAAGGAAACTGCGGATCTCCGTAGCTGATGACAGTCTAGGCCAACTCTGCACCGCCTCCACCTTCTTCGGATCTACTTTGATCCCATCCCAAGACACTATGTAGCCCAATAATGCCACTGAATCAAGCCAGAACTCACATTTAGAGAATTTAGCATAAAATCTCTTCTCCCTCAAAGTCTGAAGCACAGTCCTCAAATGATGCTCATGATCTTCCCATGATCAGGAATACACCAAGATGTTGTCAATAAAGATAATGATGAATGAATCAAGATAAGGCCGAAACACACTGTGCATCAAATGCATAAAAGTTGCGGGGGCATTGGTTATCCCAAATGACATTACAAGAAACTCATAGTTGCCATATCTAGCCCCCGAATCTTCAACTGATGATAGCCAGAACGCAAGTCAATCTTGGAGAATACCATGGAACGTTGTAGCTGGTCGATTAAATCATCAATGCGAGGCAAATGATACATGTTCTTCACGATGACCTTGTTCAAATGCCGATAATCAATACACATACGCATAGAACCATCCTTTTTATTCACAAACAATGTTGGAGCACCCCAAGGTGATACACTGGGTCTGATGAAACCCTGATCAAGAAACTCTTATAACTGATCCATCAACCCAGGAGGAGCCGTACGGTAGGGAGGGATAGAAATGGGCTAAGTGCCCGGCAGCAAATCAATGACGAAATCAATGTCTCTGTCGAGCGGCATACCTAGAAGATCAGCTGGGAATACATCATGAAAGTCCCTCACTACTGGAATTGACTCAACTAGAGGAGTATCAACACTGACATCTCACATAGGCCAAGTACGCATCAAACCCCTTCTCAATCATCCGCTGAGCCTTAAGGAATGAAATGAACCTGCAGGAAGTATACTCTAAGGTACCTCTCCACTTAAATCTCGGCAAGCCTGGCATAGCCAGCATCACGGTCTTAGCTTGACAATCAAGAATAGCATAATGGGGCGACAATCAATCCATGCACAAGATAACATCAAAATCTACCATGATGAGTATTAATAAATCTGCCCTGGTCTCAAAACCACTAAGAGAAATCAAACACGACCGATATACGTGGTCCACAACTAAAGAGTCTCCCACAGGAGTAGATACATAGATAGGGGAACTCAAAGAATCCGAGATATCCCCAAATGTGGAGCAAAATAAACGGACACATATGATTAAGTAGACCCTGGATCAAATAATACTCATGCATCCCTATGGTAGATAGGGACCATACCTGTGATGACTGAGTCTGAAGAAACAACCTCGGATCGGGCTGGAAGAGCATAGTATCTAGCCTGGCCTACCTCTCTAGGGAAACCTCTACCTCCCCGACCCCTACCTCGAGCTGGCTGAGGAGGTGGAGTGGCAGCTGGGGCTGGAAGGATAGTCGGAGGACTCCCCGGAGCATGTGGAGTCTGGTAAGACTGTGGAGGTGCACCCCTCCTAGCCTTGGGGAAATCTCTAATCAAGTAACGAGTGTCACCACACTCAAAACAACCCCTCGGAGGATGTTGCGGCTGAGATTGAATAGGAGCTGGCCTGCTGGGCTGGACGAAAATAGGACCTCGATCTTGAGGCATACTGGATACTGGCGGTGTATAATAGGACTCCTGATGTCTAGGAAGAGCCGGAATACCATTGGCTGCTGGAAAGGCTGAATGACCAGGGCGACCCAGAAAGCCCCTACTGTGATGTGTTGCTGGTGCGCGAGCTCCTGAAAAATGGCCAGTCTCTCGAGACCTCTTGGCCTCCCTCTCCTCTTTGTCACGGGTGAACATGCCCTCTACTCTCCTGGCAATACTCACTGCCTGCTGATATGTGATATCCATCTCCAATTCTCTGGTCATACTGGTCCAAATACTTGGATGGAGTCCCTTAATGAAGCAGCAAACCTGCTCTCTGACTGTGGAAACCAAGGCTGGTGCATGCCGAGCTAACTCAGTGAAACAGAATACATAATCCGACACTGTCATAGTACCCTAGCATAGCTACTCAAACTCTTCACGCCAAGCATCCCTGAGGCTCTGAGGGACGCAAAAACATCCCTAAAAACTGAGTCCAAGTGAGTGAGGCTACCTCGTCCGGACTACTCAGATCGTAGTCCCGCCACAACTGATATGCCGCTCCCCTCACTTGGAAAGCGGTGAAAGAAACCCCACTGGTCTTCACAATGTCCATAGTGCACAGAATACGATGACACTCCTCAAGAAATCCAGAGCATCATGTGAAGTTAGTCCGCTAAGGTAGGTGGGTGGTACTTCTTGTACCTCTCTAGTCTTAGTTGCTCGGCCTCAGAAGCCACTGCCCTAGCATCATGCTGAACTGGAGTCGTTGGGGGCATAGGAATATACTCCGAGGCCTGATCAACCTGTCAACTCTGATCAGGAGTGCGGGCTACGGGAGTCTGTGCCCCTCCCCGGCCTGATATGTAGCAGGAGCTATCAGAAATAGTCCAGTATGTGCTAGAGTACTGGACATGCTCATGAACTTAGCGAAGGTCTCCTACAAACTTAGCTAAGGTCTCCTGCAAGGATGGAGCAGCAATACGGACCTCCTGTGCCGGCTCTCCAACTGCGGTTGCCATAGGCGCCTCTGTCATTGCTCTTGCCATTGCTCGTGCTGCACCGCACAGTCGTTCTTTACCCCGGCCTCGGCCTCTGGCAGCTCTGGCAGGGGGCTCGGGTGCCTGGTCGTCGGTCCTCCCAGTACGGGTCCTCACCATCTGTGGGAAAGAATAGAATAGTATTTTAGAATTTTTATGTCAATAACTCGCACGAAAAGCAAAATCGTAGAAATATGATTGTTCCTACCATTTACATAGCCTCCCGAAGATAGATACAAACGTCTCCCCAGCGATCCGCAAGACTCTAATAAATTGGCTTGTGACTTGTGACTCTTATGAACCTAGACGCTCTGATACCAATTTGTCACGACCTGATTTCCCTCTAAAGGCCTCGTGACGGCACCTAGTTTGTACGACTAGGTAAACCTAATTACAGAAACACATATTAAATAAAAGCAATAGAAATGAAGACGATGTAAGTGAGCCTACAATGAAACATCGCCACTTGGCGCATTCAAAAATACAACTTTTCCCAAAACCCGGAATATCACTTTAGTCACGAGCTCTGTCTCAAAATATCTCTATACAAGGAGAGGGAATTTACATGAAAAATAAATCTATCTAAATCTGCAGCGGAAGGTGACTCGAAGAACTCTGCGGATGCGGCAGAATTACCTTTTGGTCTCGTAAAAGCTGCTGCTCGGACCCCTAGCCACGAAACTAAGCGCTGGTACCTGGATCTGCACACGAAAAATAGGTGCAGGAAAGGGCATGAGTACACCATAAATTGTTACCCAGTAAGTGCCAAGCTTAACCCCAGTCAAGTAGTGACGAGGTTAGGTTAAGGCTCTACTGGATTTTTATTGTAAAAACAGCTTAAAATCTGAAGAGGGATATAATAAGCTGAGGCAAATCAGTAGAAACAATGAGCTATAATGAAATAGAAACCGGGAGACCTTGGCTCAGCACAACATATATCATAGTAACAAGTATGCAATGAAGTACATGGGGAAAGCTCCCTGAATCTCATCCGCCGTCCCAATTTAAATATGCAATGCAGTACAGGGGAAAGCTCCTGGAATCTCGTCTGTTGTCCCAATTTAAATATGCTATGCAGTACAGGTGGAAAGCTCTTAGAATCTCGTCTGTAGTCCCAGTTTAAACATGCTATGCAGTACAGGGGGAAAGCTCCCGGAATCTCGTTCGTAGTCCCAAATTAAATATGCAATGCATTGTAATTTTAGGATACAATTTTTATTCAAAACAGTTTAGAAAAAATCACAGGCAAAAATATGGAGAAAACTACCTAAACATGGAACATATAGTAATAACTAGGGAAAATTCAAGTGAAACAGGTAGGCATGCTATCACCTAATCTAAACTACATAGTTGGTACATGAATCAGTCAAATTGGAGTGAAATGATTTGAGTCATGGAGGAAAAATTTAGTTTTTGAAACAATGGCCCGTGTAGGTACTCGTCACCTCACGCAAACGGCGCCCAATCAACATAAAACAGTGTTAAAATAGTCTAGAGGGAGGCCCCAACACAGAGTTAGGCAATCCACTTACCTCGACTGCGCTACTCAACTCGAAACCACGCTGCCTGCAAATGAGTCAAATGGTCCTCTGTGCGCAGGGACTTAACTAGCATGTCATCAATGTAAACTTCTATTGATTCACCTATATGTTGCTCAAACATTTTATTAAATAGGCATTGGTATGTAGCTCCCACACTTTTTAGCCCGAAGGGCATTACATTGTAACAATATGTTCCATACTTGGTGACAACTGAGGTCTTTTCCTAGTCCTCCAGGTTCATTTGAAGTTGATTGTACCCATAGTAGGCATACGAAAGGTAAGTACATTGTGGCTGGCCGTGGCGTCGATCATACGATCGATGTTAGGTAGTGGAAAAGAGTCTTTAGGGCATGCCTTGTTCAACTCCTTATAATCTACGCACATTCTAAGTTTGTTTCCTTTTTAGGAACTACGACCACATTGGCTAACCGTTCAGGGTATTTCACTTCCCTAATAGACCCTATTTTGAGAAGTTTAGTTACCTCGTCCTTTATTAATGCATGTTTTACCTCAGACAGGTCATTCTCTTTTGCTTTACCGGTTTAAACCTGGGTTCGAGACTTAGCCGATGTGTTGTTATCTCCGGTGGGATCTCTGTCATGTCTAAATGGGACCAAGCAAAACAATCTATGTTTTTGATAAGAAATTGAATGAGTTTTTTCTTGAGTTCGGGGATTAATCCCGTTCCCAGGTATACCTTCCATTCGGGAAAATGCACGATCAATATCACCTGCTCCAGCTCCTCGACCGTTGACTTTGTTGCATCTCATTCCTCGGGAACGACGAAAGCTCGAGGGGTAAGGAAATCCTCTTCCTCTTCCTTGATTACCTATTCCTTAGGCTCGATAGAGGCTGGGGACGGTGATTTCTATTTAGCCAACTGCTTGTCTTTGATGTTCGATTTTTCTCAAGTCAGAGGCACAGGTGTCAAATCATGAACTGCAAACATTTCCTTTGATGCGTGTTGCTCCCCGTAAAATGTTTTCACACCATCTTTTGTTGGAAACTTTATCATCTGGTGAAGGGTCGATGGTACGACCGTCATGTTATGGATCCACGGCCTTCCGAGCAATGCATTGTACCTCATGTCGCCTTCGATGACATGAAATTTTGTGTCCTGTATGGTCTCGACTACGTTCACTGGTATGATTATCTCTCCCTTTGTTGTTTCACTAGCCATGTTAAAGCCATTTAGGACTCGAGATGCAGGAATGATTTGATCTAGCAGTCCGAGCTGCTCTACGACCCTCGACCTGATTATGTTTGCCGAGCTACCTGGATCCACAAAAACACGTTTAACTTGTATTTTATTTAGCAAAATAGAAATTACCAAGGCATCTCTATGTGGCTGAGAGAGGCCTTCGTATCCTCGTCACTGAATGTAAGGGTTCCTACGATCATGTAGTCTCGGGTTCATTTCTCCCTCGTGATCGACACTTTGGTGCGTCTGAAGAGAAGTCCTTGTGGGATGTCGACCCCACCAAGGATCATGTGGATAACATGTTAAGGCTCTTCTTGTTCATTCTATTTGTTGGTGTCTCTCTCCCTGAAGTCATTTTTGGCTCAGTCGTTGAGGAATTATGAAAAGTGGCCTTCGAAAAGTGGCTACTTCATCTCTCAATTACCTGCAGTCATCAGTCCTGTGACCATGCATGCCATGGTACTTGCACATCAAGTTAGGATTTATCTGAGAAGGGTCTGTTTGTATAGGTCTATGCCACCTGGTGTCTTTAGTTCTTCCAATGGCCAAAACGATACCCAAGGAATCGATGCTGAATTTATATTCCGATATCGAGGTGCTTCTGCAAGATCAGTATACTTGTCAAATCCATTCTTACTCATGAGTCCCTGAGGGTTTTTCCCTCGATCATTTCTTCAATCATTCCAGGGGGATTGCGTCCCAAAATGATGTTTCATTGATCTGCGAATATGGCTGGTACCGTTCTCTGTTTTACCTCTGTTCTCTGTTAATATCCCTTGAGGCTTTTATCGCCAATCATTTCGGGTGAACTGACCCCGAGGGGGCTCCCAACTGGTCATCTTCGACCCTGATCTTTGATTGATAGCGATTGTGTACGCCTGCCCATGTAACAGCAGTATATTCAACCAGATTTTGCTTCAACTATCGTGATGCTATCAAACTTCTCTCATTCAACCCTTTCGTGAAATCTTGAACATCCCAATTATCTGTAACTAACGGTAACTCCATTCTCTCCATTTTGAATCAGGACACGAACTCCCTCACCATTTCGTTGTCCCTTTATTTAATCTTGAAGACGTCCGATTTTCTCGTTGCTACATTTATAGCACCAGCGTGTGCCTTTACAAATGAATCTGCCAACATGGTGAATGAATCGATAGAGTTTGGGGGTAAGTTGTGATACCAAATCATTTATTCCTTAGACAAAGTTTCCCCAAATTTTTTCAGCAAAATGGACTTTACCTCATCGTCCTCTAAGTTGTTTCCCTTTATACCGCAGGTGTATGTAATGATGTGTTTATTAGGATCACTGGTCCTGTTGTATTTAGGTATGTCCGGCATGCAAAACGTCTTTGGAATATTCTTCGGGGCCACGCTCGGGGGGAAAGTCTTTTGCACGAACCTTTTGGAATCCAAACCCTTTAAAATTGGAGGTGCCCCTGGTATTTGATCGACTTGGGAGTTGTATGTCTCCACCTTTTTGTCATTATCTTCGATCCCCTTTTCTCCAGACTCGATCGTTTTGGTGAGTTCTTCGAGCATTTTCATGATTGTAGGGTCAGACCCTAATCCACTATCATTCGACCATTGCGACACCGACTCAGTACAACGAGTGGTTTCTTGCTCAACCACGCTCGGAGTTTTTTGTTGACTTTGTAGCTAAGCAATAAAAATCTGCAGAGCTTGTAGCATTTCGAAGATTACTTGTAGGCTAACTCCCCCGTCTCCTAGACCCTGTGTTCCTTGACCATAAGGTCGGACCTCACCATGTACACTTCCTCCGATGTCAGCACCTAAATCCGCATTTAGAGCAACGCGCGAACCAACATTGAATGGCTCTGCAATTGTCACTGCCCCGGGGTTAAGCGGCGGTACACCAGCCCCTGAAGCAACACATTATCAAATTCCCCATGAAATCCAAGACCATCATTTCCGTGTACGGGTGTGTTTTGCGAGTTCGACATGTTTCAACCTGAAAACAAAGAATCTCTTACAAGAACAAGTGTGAAAATAACGTATGTTATCAAAATCAACACTTGCATAATCACTATTATATTTAGCCCCACGGTGGGTGCTAAACTGTTTACCCTAAAATCTGAGTAACAATTAAAATTTATATCATGGTCTTAAAGAGACGTGATTTGGTCTGATACTTATTGATAAACAAGAAGATAAATGGATAAGTTAAGTGAGCAAGTTAAATCAAACCAATGTATGAGTGCCTCGACCTCAAGCTACGGTGACCTTGAGGAACACTAGTATGAACAGTAAAGCAAAGTAAAGGAAGGATAATAAAGCTAAGGAACAATTCTGATGAGCGAAAGTAAGAATGTATATTCTTTGCTAAATGATTGACGATATTTACAAATAAATGGGCTCCCCTCTATATAATAGGGGAGTCCTCAATAAGGTATATTTCCATTTCTAGAAAGTAATCTAATTTGTACAGCTGTCTAACTGCCTAGTACAAATTCATACAAATTTGTTCCGAAATTTACGCATTGATCTTTGTGCCATTGCGGGAATCTCTCTCATTCTGTTACAAACTCATAACGGCATTATCTCGAGGTAGGCTATACTCGACCCCGGTATTGTACGCTTTGGTCCTCGAGCCTTGCACTCCGTCATCAGGCTCGAGCTCGATCTACTGAGCTCGCTTGATCCATTTTGAACTCGGGCTCAGCACGACCCCTTGAACCTATGAAATCGAGTGTACCTGATTTCGGCAGTATACATATATTTTCCTAATATATCTTCTCTGCTTATTTATTAACGGTTCAATCTTTGTGTACCTTATAAAACAAATTAAAAAGAAAAAAGTATTAGGCTAGCTTTTTCAAATGGATGAAAAAAGTGCATTTTAAAATGGTTTCAAAAAATAAAAAGTAAGTATTTGTAGAATATGCATGTCCTAGCACTAGAAAACAAAAGGCTAAGCTCTTGTTATCGAAGGGTACTCTAGGAAGACTGAATCAATTATGATGAAACATTTGACCCCCTGCTAGCTGTCATGGTAGAATCTATCCGAATATTTTTTGCATATGCACCTTTCAAAACTTTTGCGGTTACGCGCGATACATGAATTCCGTAGGAGTCTTTATACTTTTAATATAAGATATATTGATAAATATAAATATACGTCTTCTGTTATTAGTCTAGTTACTTCCCCTTTAAATAAAGACTTACAGCATATTCCCTTGTAATTTAAAATTTGTTATAAATGTATATTATATAATGGATGTTCATTCAGTACTCTGTTTTAAATAAGCTTTCTGAAGAAGCTTATCCATATGGGACACTGCCATAAATATGTTTATCTATTTAGTACTTTATTGGAAATAAGCCTCCTGAAGAAGCTTATCATTTTGGTACTCCGTTATGGATAAACATTACCCCCGGAATAAGATTATCTACATCTGGTACAGTAGCAACTTACAAGCAACTTACAAGCAGCTTACACAGCAGCTTGCAGTAGCAGCTTACACATCATCTTCCTTTCTTCTATAAATGGAGGAGATTTCAGTTAATTATGTACATCAGTTTGAAAATTGAATAAGACATCAATCTCTGTCTACCTATACTTGCCTTCAGTTGATTTTTTTACAGTCGTTATTTCATAACATGTTATCAGCACGAGACTCTGCCATAACGAGAAAATCTTTGAAAGTATCCAAGGTATGAACTTTCTTGTTCTAAATATATATTCATCATGTATGTTAATCACATATTTATAGCCAACTAATGATGTAGATGCCATTTTACTTGGATGAGATCTAGTGAAATTGGAAAAAAAAATTATTTTACTTAATCTATTATATGATGGCGAGACTACCCCACTAGTTTCTGTGGAAAACAATTGGGGCTATGTATACTTATACAATTGCTATTTTGGTGCTTATTTTCCCTTTGATTATTTTAATAAAGGATTAAAAAATGGGTAACATTATTAGATTCATTTAAATTCCAGCAGAGTTTGCAAGAAATATACAACCACCGTAAGTGGATTTGTTTCGTATATCTCATTGTAACTAAGTTTTGTTAACCACCAGAAGTGGTATATGCCTATGACCACCAGAAGTGATAATTTAGGCTCTCTATGGTTACAATTGAAGATAAATTAGAGAAAATTACCCTATATTACTTGCATGCCTCTATTTGCTCCTGAAGTAGCATGTCTAATCCAACACACAATTTGGTGTGATTAGTGCACCTTCAGATAATTATGTTCTATTCCCTGAAGGATGAGAAATTTTGATAAATATTAATCTATTCCCTGAAGTGAATGTGATAATATTAATAAAGCTCATAAATATAAAGGTACTCTTGATGTATATATATTACAATTAACCTCTAGAAGAGGTAGTATGATTTAGAGAATATATACTCAATATTTCATATTTTAAATTTTCTTCTGAAGAAGTAACACAATTAAAAGTTCCTCCCGAAGTAGAAAAATGTTATGAAAGTGTGTCTTTTTGTGCTTAAACAAAATAATGAGTTATTCAAAGATATTTTTTAAGCACATTTTCATTCCCTGGAGTGAATGAAGAAATAACTCTACTCACCTTCTGAAGAGCTAGAATAACAGAGGATATAAATATTATTTTGTGGCATAAAAATCATTGTCGCACGTACCTGTTGTACGTAAAACATCTTGAAAATTTTATTATCATGCTAAGGCAATGCATTCTTGTAGAATGCTTTCTACTGGACCACATTAATATATTATGGTTAGTTATTAAGTTACCCGAAGGAAATAACAACTCATATATTTTTCCCTGAAGCATGTATTGAATATATGGTTGCCGCTTATAAAACATTCAGATGTTAATGGAATATCTCCTTGAAGGAGACATTCGTCACAAAGTTGGTGATAAATTTACTGAAATTCTTAATTTCTTACATTTATAATTTAGAATTATCTTTATATTATTTATTGGATTATGATTTTCCCTCATGATAATAGAAGTGTCTGAGCAATATTTAATATTACAAAATGTATCAATAACTCCTGAAGAGTTAACTACTTGTCTAGAAGACACATGACACCAATAGTGTCTGATAAATATTAGATTTTGGATAATAAACGAAGGCTCTCGGAGAGCTTATATACAAATATGTCATTCATATTATATGATCATGGTCAAACATATGTTGTAGTAAACTTGAAGTTTACTAATACAAATGACTATCATATTGAGACTACAAATGATTAGAAGATTGAAAATCTTCATGTTTCCACAATCATAGGGGATAAAATAATATGTATGAGCGAAGTTACCTGCCTTATTCTTTAATTATTACTACATCATGTATCAATGTAAATCAGAAATATGCTAATACAAAAGTAGCCACAGAAAATCAGAAGTTTACTAATGCAAAAGTTTATGCTATAGTAAACCAGAAGTTTACTAAAATATAGCACATGCCATGATAAACCTGAAGTTTCTATTTGCCATTTTTAGATGAGCTATTTGAGAATTCAGATAAGCATATACTGAAGAACTAGAAGATTCTTCAAGAATTCTCTTGTGTTGCTTGTTCTCATAATAAATTTATTATACCAACTAAAGTTGGGACTAAGATCCTAATCTAAAATATATGAAAGGTGAATATGGGCCCATTCACATATCGTATGAACCACTTATAGATGGTTACATGTACGATTATTGTCAACCTGCAGTGTGACATTTGAAATTGCTTTTATCATTTAAGAGCATAGATTTCAGATTATGAAATCAAGATAGTTCATCTTGACGATCCTTGTTTATGTCAAAGCTAGTTTAGTGAATACCTCCTATTAATGGCTAAACTATCGCTTATGAGAACAAAGCCTCATGTGTTGGTCTAAGATTTTCTTAATTGCATATAGCAGCACTTGTATATATAAGACCAATAATATATGATAAGTCCTCCCCTCACAATTAGTTTAGGATGAGAAACCAAATATTTTTACTATCTTTTGATGTGTGGTTGATTAGTTTCTCCACCACAATGCACAAAGATATGTTTCCCAAAGAATATTGGGGACATTTTCTAACATTTGGGTGATGGAATAAACAGCTGAAAAATATGCTCTATGAATCGAATTATCATTAGTATGATCCTAACTCATAAGATAATTCAAGTCAAATGCCAAAGGCATTTGCTGATCCATAATTAAATATCATATTTCAGCTGCGAATACTCCTATTAAAATTAAAGTCCCTGAAGGATGGAGTTTACTATACGCATGAAGCGTGGTAGACCAATCGGTTCCAAAGGTAACAATCCTTGAAAATGATAGGAGCAAATGATCAAAATGATCATAATAATGAGGAAATGAACTCTGGAAGAGCCCACGACATAACATTTCATGAAACCCCATAAGAAGTTCAGGTACCTGAAATAAAGAAAGTGATGAGATCTCAACAAGTTATGTCGCTTAGGAACCAATACCAAATGATCGTCAACGATATCGTTGATACAATATAGTGCACAATATTGTAAAGGATTGTGAGGATCAGACCTGTAGTCCAGACACCTGAAGATGTCATACCATTTAAATGCAAGTCATAACCTATATGACTCATTTGATTAAATCTATATGAATATCCCTGAAGGATTTAAAATGCATGAGCATATAGTTCAAAGTCTCGAGGAATATACTTGATCAGATTACAAGGATCTTTATACGGTTTAAAGCAATCTAAGCGTATGTGGTATAATCGCCTCAGTGAGTATTTGCTAAAAAAGTTTATCCTTGTTGTTTATGTTGATAACATAAATCTTGTTAGAACTCTAGAAGAGCTCCAAAAGAAAACTGAATATCTTAAGAAAGAATTTGAGATGAAAGATCTTGGAAAGATAATACATTGTCTCTATCTGCAAATTGAATATTTAGCATACATAATCTTTATCCATCAATATTCCTATACAGAATGGGTCTTAAAATGCTTTTACATGAATAAAGTGCACCCGTTGAGTACAACAATGGTTGGTCGATCACTTGAAGTGAATAAGGATTTGTTCCAACCTCCAGAAGAGAATGAGGAACTCCTTGGTCCCGAAGTACCATATCTCAGTGCAATTGGTGCATTAATGTATCTTGCTAATGCTACAAGGCCTAACATAGCATTTTCTGTTAATTTACTAGCAAGATATATTTCTTCTCCTACACGGAGACATTGGAATGATATTAAGCATATATTGCGATATTTAAAGGGAACTATTGATATGGGTTTGTTTTATGCTAACAAAGATAGTGCAGATCTTGTTGGTTATGCAGATGCAGGTTATTTATCTGACCCCCATAAAGCCCGATCTCAAACCGGGTACGTATTTACTTATGGAGTTACTGTCATATCATGGCGCTCCACAAAGCAATCTGTTGTTGCTATTTCTTCAAATCATGCTGAGATACTAGCTATTCATGAAGCAAGTATGGAATGCGAATGGTTGAGATCAATAATTTATTTTATTCGAGAAAAATGTGGTTTGGAATGTGAGTGACCCACAATTTTATACGAAGACAATGCTGCATGCATAGCCCAATTGAAAGGAGGATTTATAAAAGGTGATAGAACGAAGCACATTCACCAAAATTATTCTACACACACAATCTTCAGAAAAATTGTGACATTGATGTGCAATAAATCCGTTCAAGTGACAATCCGACAGATTTATTCACTAAATCTTTGCCAACTTCAACTTTTGAGAAGATGGTATACAAGATTGTAATGCAGAGACTTAAATATTTGAAACAAGGTTTTCATCAGGGGGTGTAAAATATGCGATGCACTCTTTTTTCCTTACTAAGATTTTTTCCCACAGGGTTTTCCTTATAAGGTTTTTAATGAGGCACCTAGAAATGCGTATTACTAAATATGTGTACTCTTTTTCCTTCGCTTGGACTTTTTTCCCACTGGGTTTTTCCTAGTAAGATTTTAATGAGACACATTATCTTTTAATGAACATCCAAGGGGGAGTGTTATAAATATATATTATATAATGGATGTTCATTCAGTACTCCTTTTTAAATAAGCTTCTTGAAGAAGCTTATCCATATGGGACACTGCCATAAATACGTTTATCTATTTAGTACTCTATTGGAAATAAGCCTCCTGAAGAAGCTTATCATTTTGGTACTCCGTTATGGATAAACATTACCCCTGGAAGAAGATTATCTATATCTGGTACAGTAGAAGCTTACAAGAATCTTACAAGCAGCTTACACAGCAGCTTACACAACAGTTTGCAATAGCAGCTTACACAACAACTTCCTTTCTTCTATAAATAGAGGAGATTTCAGTTCATTATGTATATCAGTTTGAAAATTGAATAAGACATCAATCTCTCTCTATCTAAACTTGCCTTCAGTTTATTTCTTTACAGGCGTTATTTCATAACAAAATTTAGTATTTTCTTACTTTTGAAAGGCAAATTTAACAAGTTTTACTGATGATTTTTGGAAAATAAATTTTAATGCAAAAGTTGATATAGACAAACCTGACCATCTTTTCAATGTAGCAGAAAGTATTGATTGCTCTTACCCTTGATAATAAAATGACACGTTTCATTTTCAGACAAGACAAATAACGGTAACACAAATTGAAAATTTCCAATTTAAACAGGGCAGCTCTTCGTCTGTATTCGTTTTTTTCATGTTGGAAATTCATTTTATTCTAAAAAAAAGTTTGAAATATCATTTTCGGAGTGACTCACTTTTTTATTAGTTTCATTTTGTTGGGGAGGGGGGGATAACTTAGACATAACTTTGCCTGGCATCTCATGTTCTTGATAGATATCCATAAAGATATACATTGCTTGATTCGTATCTTTTTCTAACCAAGAGTACTTGGCTAGCTCCTTGTTTTTATTTCATCTAACAATTTCTATTGTTAGTTTGTATACGGGTCAAACCGAGCACTTTGTACGGCTCGGTTCTTGATGAAGTAAACGGACCAGAGATGTAACCGGAATCTGGGCAAGGAACAGCTCGAGTCGGGGTCCGGGCAATGCACCTGCCTTCGGAAGAATCGGGGTCACGTCCCCCAAGTCTGATTCGAACCCCAAAACTTCAGAGAGCATTACCAGATAATCGAGCATGAAAAATAAAGGCCCTTGATATTCGTGCCTAGCCAGAAATTATAGCGTGAACCTCGGCACTTATTGGCAGAAAATGAGAGATTAGTAAAACAAAAGATTTTTACCTCTTTTGGAATTGTATTTAGGGTAAACCCCCCCCCCCCCCCNAAAGGGGAGTCTAACTATTCATTAGGCATCATTGTAATATGCATATTAAGGAAATATACTCTTATTTGTTTTTATTCAAAGTTCTTACTTTTTATCATCGGTTCTTTATTATCATGAGCCCGAGATCGAAGGCAGACATTTCATTAGAGTTGTTATTGAGTCCGGGATCACTCCTCTTAATTGGTTTGAAAATTTATTATGCCCTTTATTTGTTTAATCTAATACAATTTATCATTTTTATTGAATTAATCTGTGTATCCTTAAAACCCTATATAAATTTAATTGTTATCCGTTTTAAGGTAAACAGTTTGGCACTGTGAGGTTAAGGATAATAGTGGCAATTTGGTACCAATTTCGATAACACACTCTATTTTACACTTGTTCTTTGTTCTCCTAATTTCAGGTCAAATTAAAAATCTTGAATTCCCAATCTACCCATTTGAACGTTCATGTTAAATCCGGCCACCATGGCGAGAACAACAATGTTAATCCCTGCAAAGAGGTGCCCCATGTTGGCCCTAACGGAGTTCCAGCCGTGGACCCGATCGGTGGTGATGTTTTTGACGTCAATACCACACAAGAAGATGGGTTAATTTGTGTGGTATCCAATTTTTAAGTGTTGTCTCTCTAGAATAACCTGGTTCTTCTTGGTGTTCCAACTTCTACTGTTGCGGAATAATAAAAGTAGTAAAGTAAAAATACATAGATTTTTACGTGGAAAACACCTTGCTCAAAAGGTGAACAAACCACGACCTACTCCTCAGTAGGATTTGCTCAAACTCTTCACTAAAACTCTGAGCCAAATGGACTTACAAAATAAACTCTTTTGTAATCCTAGGACTAACTCTAATCCTTTCGTAATAACTAGCCTCTAGCTAATTTCTACAAGCTTCAAGTCAACTCTAACTTGAACAATGCGTACCTATTACAATTGCTTCTATGAAAGCTAAAAATATACAATATTACATCTCCTAATACTACCAACTAGACTCAATGACAAAAATATGGAACTAGTTCTTCTAGCTGGTTTGTAGCCTTTGTATCGCACAATAATTCTGCTTGCAAAATACCTGGGAATTTTTTTTCCAGATCTTGATTCACTTCTTCACTTGTGCATTTTTTATTCAAGCAAGAATACTTCCATTATTTGTAAAGTCAGTTGTTGAGTTTGTCGTTCAGTACTGGTACAACTCTACCTGGGAGAATGAGTTCGTAGTAAACTCAACTTCTTTCCTTCGTTACTGTCCTTGCTGAATTCAACTTCTATTCTCTTATCAATTCGCAACCTTTTCGCATGAGAAGACACTCTCCTTGTTCATTGATACTTCACAATAACATTCATCTCCAATGCATATAAGGTTTGTGTGCCAACGCGTCGGTCAAGTGTGTATGCTCTGATGGACCTGGTTCAACTGGTCAGACAGTTGTCAATCTTCAAACATATGCAGTGACTTGGGTCAACAAATTCCCCCTTTTTGATAATGAGAAACTTTGTGCTTCTCCCTGTATACAACTCAAACACTTTTTATGTTTTTTAAGCATTTATCATAGAGAAACCAGGTTCATTAGGTTATAAGTATCACTTGAAATAAAAAAGCATGTGTCTTCACCCTTTTGGCATCATAGAAAAGTTTGTAAAAATGATAAAATCACCTGTGTTTTTAACAATTACTCATGGTCATTGAGGCAACTGCAGGTGCAAACATGATAACTCATCATAAGAAACCAATAAATGTAAGCTATCTAAGAAATTGAGACAAGTCAATAACAAAACAGCAAAAATTCATTAATTAGGAACGTACAGCAAACACCATACAAACAAAACAAAAACAACCATTACCATGAGTAAAACAGAGTAAAACAACAAAAACAGAACAACTGGTCTGAATAGGGGCTTTGGTAGCTCTGTACAGCCTAAGGAAGGGAAGGTACAGAGGAGGTTGTGGTCTTGGTTTGTAGAAGAGAAATCATATGAGTAAGAACACCCTTGTTCTTTTCTTTCTCTTTTTCTAATTCATCCCTGAGAGCATCCCCTCAGCTTCAACCTCAATCAAATGAGATTTCAAACGAAGGATCTTCTTATCCTTGATCTCTCTTTCCTGCACCAGAGCTCTAACTTTGTTGTTGACAAGCTGCTTCCTAGATGAACCAGGTTCATCTGCAGGAATATTGATAGTATAATCGCAAGTCAGCAAATTATCCTTCCCAAAATAGTCCTTGGCAGTAGCCATCTCAGCCCTTTTCACAGGAACATCAAAATGAGCAAGCACAGCTGTCAGGATAAAGCCATATGGGATTGCATATGCTTTTGTTTCATTCACAACTCTGTCCAAGAGTTGGATGATGAAGGCTGGCCAATTTATCTGCTTACCCCTATACAAACATTCAATCAAGGTCAGATCCATATAATTGGATATGTGCCTTCGTTCTTGTCTTGGCAGCAAGAACTAGATGACATATTCGAAAAGCAACTTGTGTTCTGGCTTCATTTCACTTTTGTAGACTGGCCTTGGTTCAATTTCCCTTTCATTGTCACTGAAGAATCTGGTAATGTTGATTGTTGAGGCCATCTCATCCAAACTAGACCATCTTTGCCGAGTTTAATCTTCGTAGCCCTCAGCAGGAATGTGAAGAATTTCTCCTAGTTCTTTAGCATAAAAGGAGAATTGAATTCCTTTGACTGTGGTAGTGACCCTACCGTCCTTGACCACTGCATTACCCATGAACTCCACCAGTTCAGCTCTAGCAAACCTTCCTTCAATGTGAAGGACCATGTTCTTCCACCGTTGAACATCCACTGTGTCCAGCAGGTATCTCATCCTCGGTTCCTCGAGATCCTTTCTCAACTTTCCCTTCAAAATTTTTCTTTTTCCAACAAGGTGATTCTGTCAATTGTCACCTCACCAACTTCCCCCTCATCTTCTCCACTCCACTGTTTATCATCATCTTTCTCAACAACCTTCACTTTTCTTGCCTTGGACCTGGTTCTTTTAACGGTTCTTGTAGGTGTGGCAGACATTGTAGCTGACTTCTTTGAAGAAGCCTTAGCCCTTTTTGATTTTGGTGCCTCAACCACAACAGGAGCAGTCTGCTCCTCATGATGGACCAGGTCCATCGTATCCTCTTCACCCACAACAGTCTCCACAGGCTCAGCTACTTTAGCATTTCCCTTTGCACCTCTCTTTTCTTTCTCTCAAACGGAGCCTTCTCAAATAGTTCTTCTTCCTCTCTCACAGCACTACATGTAGCACACAACTTAGGAACAGGAGCATCGGCAACTACAGAAGCTTTCCTCTTCTTGGAAGGAACTGGGTTAGTAGCCTTCTTGGACTTCTGAGTCCTCCTCTTCTTAGGGTTATAGGACTCCTCAAGTTTCCTTAGCATGTCAGGAAGTGTCTCATCCCTAGATGAACCAGGTTCATCTACTCCTTTCTTTAAGCTTGTTAGACCTGTTGCGCTTCCTCGACACAATTCCCCCTAACTCTATGACATCTTCTCCAACCTTCTCAGGAATGGGACCACAAATAGTCAATGTAGTACCATCCTCCCCAAATTCCTTTCCCTCAAGAGTTTTACCTTTTTCAAATTTTCTTTGCCCACTAGGAGCTTCAACATCAACTACCGACTCAACCAAAACAAACATGTTCTCAGCATTAACAGACTCAGAAACTGCATCATGATTACATTGTTGAGAATTTGATGAACCAGGTGCTTCATCCTCGTTGGCTAATTTAAAAGATTCACTTGATGATTCAGAATTATTATCCTTTTCAGCCTGCAAAATTGCCTCCAAGAATTTTGTACGTGACCTAGAAGCCACTGATTTTCTGGCAAGAACCTTTACACGACGACCACAAGGGGCTGGGTTAGGGTTAGAGTGTTGTTATGAATGTTGTTGGAAAGAAAAGAAATAATGATCAGTTTTTGGGTTTGAAGACTAATGATCTTGGTTCGACGGTTACTTTATGAAAATGAGAGTAATGACGACCCTTATATAAGTTATGGCTAGTAATTTTAGAACGGGTAGAACATTTATTCATGTGGAAGTCTAATAGTTGTAGGAGTGTCATTGATTAGACGGTTAAGAGTTCCCTACCTCTAGGCTAATTGGGTGCTGATGTGACTTCTTGGAACGGGTTCATTTAGAGATTAGTACAAAGAATTTTAAGTGAACCAAATATAGATAGAATCCTGCTCATGTGTGACTGTAATTAGTTCAATAATTGTTTGGATATGAGTACATACCTTGTCAGTCAGATGAACCAGCAGAGATGAATCAGGTTCATCGTGTTAAAGTCCTTAATATTCCTCAATTTACAACGATAGACAAATATCATTAGCAACCAGGGAATCATATTAATACATGGCAAGAGAGTATTACAGTTAAGTCTTGATGCTGAGCAATGATTAGACTGGTTGATTATCTATGTTAGTATTTCTAGCCAAAAAAAAGTTCATTTTTTTTCAATTTTTTTTTTTCAATCAGGTGATTTTAATCATCCTTAATTCAACCTTGTTTCTCTCAAAATGCTCCCTACTCAGTACTTTAGTAAAGATATCTGCAATTTGTTGATTAGTAGCACAACATTCATTTGAGATCATTCGTTTTTCATAGTTATCCCTCAGGAAATGGTGCCTAACATCTATGTGCTTAGTTCTCTTATGATGAACTGTGTTCTTCGTAATACTAATGGCACTACTGTTATCACATAAAATAGGAATGCATGCCACATCTATATCAAAGTCCATGAATTGTTGCTTGATCATTTGAAACTGAGCACAACAGGAGGCTGCAGCCACATATTCAGCCTCAGCAGTAGACAAGGCTACTGAATTTTATTTCTTGGTAGCCCAAGACATAAGACATGAGCCCAGAAAGTGAGCCATACCTGAAGTACATTTCCTATCAACCAAGAAACCTGCATAATCAGCATCAGCATATCCTACAAGGTCGAAGTTAAAACCTTTAGGATTCCAAAGGCACAAATCAGTGGTGCCTTTCAAATATCTCAAAATTCTTCACTGCAGTGAGGTGGGACTCCTTTGGATTTTCCTGAAACCTAGCACACAGTCCCACACTGAACACAATATCAGGTCTGCTAGCAGTGAGATATAATAGAGACTCAATCATCCCTCTATATAGCTTCTGATCAACGGATGAACCAGGTTCATCCACAATTTAGTAGTTGTGGCTATTGGAGTGTCTATTTCCTTTGAGTCTTCCATTTTAAACTTCTTGAGCAATTCTTTCACGTACTTTTGTAGGTGGATCATTGTTCCATTTGAGTTTTGCTTGATTTGCAAGCCTAAGAAGAAGTTTAGCTCACCCATCATACTCGTCTCAAATTCACTCCCCATAAGCATAGCAAATTCCTTGCTCAATTTTTCAGAAGTCGCCCCAAATATAATATCATCCACATATATTTGCACAACCAGGAGATCCTTATTATTTTCCCTTAAGAACAAGGTACTCTCAATTTTGCCTCGTTTGTACACATGTTCTAGCAGGAATTTTTATAATCATTCGTACCATGCTCTTGGTTCTTGTTTGAGACCATACAGAGCCTTGTCGAGTTTGTATACGTGGTCAGGTGACTCCTTGCTTTCAAAACCTGGAGGCTTCTTGAAAAA